>JASAMW010002193.1:0-77221 GCA_030247985.1 Epsilonema sp. ZAB3_2 | reverse complement strand
AAGAAGATTGTCGATTTGGGCTTTAGGGTTCAGTTCAGTCGACGTTGTCTTTCATGCACTCGATGCATTATGAACATTTCGCTGCTGTTTTTGCCTTCAGGTTACGGTCACATCGCTCCTGCAACCTTCGAAGGTCGCCTATTCTGCATGATCTACGCGCTGATCGGCATTCCACTGACATTGCTGGCCATTGCCAATGTCGGAAAATATCTCATGGTCGGCCTTCGTTTTCGGATTCTGAAACTTGCATCCAAGTTGTCCAGATTTCTGAAGAAGAGGAGAAAAGGGAAGGAGGACGGAGTACAGGCAGCTCAGCTGGAAGCAGCAGCGCTGGAAGTGGATGAGGAGCTTAAACTTCAAGAAGAAGCGGACGCAAATCCTCGAACTGAAGGCTGGTTGCTGCTCATCGCATTCAGCTTCTACATCGCGCTTGGTGCCATTCTGTGCCCCATCTGGGAGAGGGAATGGTCCTTTTTCGACGGGATGTACTTCAGGTGCGTGAGTGGGGATTAGTGTTGTCAACAGTTCAACAGTGTTGTCAACAGTTTACTTCACCGTTTTACCGCCTGTACAGTCGCCATTTTTCGAGGACCGTTAACAATTATCGTTTTACCGCAGTAATTACCGTCGAAAATTTTTGATTTTGTACAGTATGGGACGCTAATTGCCGTGCGGTAATTTTACCGTCTCTCTACTGCCGACAAATTTACCTTACCGAGGCTACGATGTATACAGTAGCGGTGTAACTGAATTATTCCTGCCACCGGTACATTTGTATCAAATCGTGTTTCAAATCAAGTTTAGGCGAACTTTCACCCACTATTATCCTTTTTTTTTGCATAATTTTCCCTTTTTTCAGCTTCATTTCCCTGACAACCATCGGCTTCGGTGACCTTCACCCTCAAAATCTCCGCTTTCTCATTCCTTCCATTCTCTACATCTTTATCGGTCTAGCCCTGACCGCCATGACCATTGAATTTTGCGGCGGACTATTCAAGAAACTGCACTACATCGGCGCCAAACTAAGGAACGTTCGCAGGACGCCCATCTGGTTCGGCGGGCGACAACTGACGGTTCTGGAGCTGGTTAAAGCCACTGGAAAGACGCTGGGTGTACCACCGGAGGAAATGGAGAACTTGGATCTCACTGCGATTGTCGAACAGCTACTAGAAGAACAGGAAAATGAGTCCGACAGCGATGATGACAGTAATTCCAGTGTGGAAAGAGATGTGGAAGTTGTGTATGAGGAAACGGAAGAGGGAAATGCGAAAAACAGGGGAGGAGAAGCTGAGGCGAAGAAAGGTGAACGGGATGGCGCGGATGATGAAAAAAACGGTGACGAAAATGGCGAAGAAGGTGTAGAAGAATTGGAAGTGAAAACTCGAGGAAAGAAACAGGAAGAAATACCGGATTATTATGGCGAAGAGGACGACGATGATGTACAGGTAGGCGCTTAGGCTTAGCTATGGACATAGGCTTAGGCTTAGCTATGGACATAGGCTTAGGCTTAGCTATGGACAAGGCTTAGGCTTAGCTATGGACATAGGCTTAGGCTTAGCTATAGACATAGGCTTAGGCTTAGCTATAGACATAGGCTTAGGCTTAGCTATGGACAGGCTTAGCTATGGCCATAGGCTTAGGCTTAGCTATGGACATAGGCTTAGGCTTAGCTATGGACATAGGCTTAGGCTTAGCTATGGACATAGGCTAAGGCTTAGCTATGGACATAGGCTTAGGGTTAGCTATAGACATAGGCTTAGGCTTAGCTATGGACATAGGCTTAGGCTTAGCTATGGACAGGCTTAGCTATGGCCATAGGCTTAGGCTAGCTATGGACATAGGCTTAGGCTTAGCTATGGACATAGGCTTAGGCTTAGCTATGGACATAGGCTTAGGCTTAGCTATAGACATAGGCTTAGGCTTAGCTATGGACATAGGCTTAGGCTTAGCTATGGACAGGCTTAGCTATGGCCATAGACTTAGGCGGGGTGCTCGACTTACGTACACAACCCGTTTCGTACCTCGGTTTTCGTACCCTGCTCGTTTGGTACACTTTGCAGTTGGTACCGGACCCACCTGGTACACTCCTCGATTCGTACCCCAATTTTACGTACACAATTTGCTAGCAATGCGTTTCGTACACTTGCATCTGGTACACGAATTGTTTCGTACATTCTATGGTAGGTACACTTCCCAGTACGTATACGCATTATTCTTCAGTCCTTGAAGAATGAATTTTCATTGGTGCGTCAGTGATCAATAGGCCAACTCAGGCATATGCTGAGGCTTAGGCTTTGGCTGAGGCTTAGGGTTAGGCTGACGCTTAGCTTAGGCTTCACCTTTAGGCTGAAGCTTAGGCTGAGGCTTAGCTTAGGCTGAGGATTAGGCTTCACCTTAGGCTGAGGCTTAGGGTTAGGCTTAGGTAGGCTTAGGGTTAGGCTTCCGCTTAGGCTGAGGATTAGGCTTCACCTTAGGCTGAGGCTTAGGGTTAGGCTTAGACTGAGGATTAAGCTGAGGCAATCTGGGGCCAAATTTTGGGAAAAATTTTCCTTCTCAACCTACATCCAATCCACTAGGCTTTTCGTTATGAGCAGAACGACAATTTTATGATGACGTTTGTTTCACTTAGCTACTGTTGATTACGACAAGCATGTATGATTGGGACCTGTAGGTACAGTAGCTGTGCAAATTTGTGTGTGTACGTATCGCTAAGTGTACGAACAAAAAAGTGTACGAATCGGGGTGTCAAACTGACGCAAGGAAGTGTAAATTAATCAAGCAAGGAACTGAAAGTGAGGCGATGGAGAGGAACAGTGAAACCGAAGGAGCCAGGAAATGTGCGGGCAGACCAATCGGCAGTATACGAAACGGTGAGTGTACGTAATGCGAGCAGACCGCTTAGGCTTAGCTATGGACATAGGCTTAGGCTTAGCTATGGACATAGGCTTAGGCTTAGCTATGGACATAGGCTTAGGCTTAGCTATAGACATAGGCTTAGGCTTATCTATAGACATAGGCTTAGGCTTAGCTATGGACAGGCTTAGCTATGGCCATAGGCTTAGGCTTAGCTATGGACATAGGTTTAGGCTTAGCTATGGACATAGGCTTAGGCTTAGCTATGGACATAGGCTTAGGCTTAGCTATAGACATAAGTTTAGGCTTAGCTATGGACAAAGGCTTAGGCTTAGCTATGGACAGGCTTAGCTATGGACATAGGCTTAGGCTTAGCTATGGACATAGGCTTAGGCTTAGCTATGGACATAGGCTTAGGCTTAGCTATGCACATAGGCTTAGGCTTAGCTATAGACATAGGCTTATGCTTAGCTATGGACATAGGCTTAGGCTTAGCTATAGAGGCTTAGGGTTAGCTATGGACATAGGCTTAGGCTTAGCTATGAACGTAGGCTTAGGCTTAGCTATGGACATAGGCTTAGGCTTAGCTATGGCTATAGGCTTAGGCTTAGCTATGGACATAGGCTTAGGCTTAGCTATGGACATAGGCTTAGGCTTAGCTATGGACAGGCTTAGCTATGGCCATAGGCTTAGGCTTAGCTATGGGCATAGGCTTAGGCTTAGCTATGGACATAGGCTTAGGCTTAGCTATGGACATAGGCTTAGGCTTAGCTATGGACATAGGCTTAGGCTTAGCTATAGACATAGGCTTATGCTTAGCTATGGACATAGGCTTAGGCTTAGCTATAGAGGCTTAGGCTTAGCTATGGACATAGGCTTAGGCTTAGCTATGGACGTAGGCTTAGGCTTAGCTATGGACATAGGCTTAGGCTTAGCTATGGAAGTAGGCTTAGGCTTAGCTATGGAAGTAGGCTTAGGCTTAGCTATAGGCTTAGGCTTAGCTATGGACATAGGCTTAGGCTTAGCTATGGACGTAGGCTTAGGCTTAGCTATGGACATAGGCTTAGGCTTAGCTATGGAAGTAGGCTTAGGCTTAGCTATGGAAGTAGGCTTAGGCTTAGCTATAGGCTTAGGCTTAGCTATGGACATAGGCTTAGGCTTAGCTATAGAAATAGGCTTATGCTTAGCTATGGACATAGGCTTAGGCTTAGCTATATATAGACATAGGCTTAGGCTTAGCTATGGGCATAATACAGTAGGCTTAGGGTTAGCTATGGACAGGCTTGGGCTTAGCAGTACAGTGTCGTTGGCGTATTCATTCACAACACATGGTTTTCCTTTTGCAGCAGACATCGTCAAACCCTGCTGCTAATGGTTCACTGGCCAGTGATGAACACGATGAGTGCAGCAGGGCATCTTCTGCATTGGCTTGCAATGATCGAAAAGGGACAAAACCTCCGAAAGGGTGCATTACAATATCTGTGACACCCAACAGTGACAAACCAGATAGAGGTGAAGCAGAGAGTTGTAAAAATAGCCCACAAGAAGCAGGGTGTAAGAAGAGCGTGAGGTTCCAAAATGACGAGGAGAGAAACATCAACAAAATGGATGACGGTGCGGTACATGGGCAGCCAAATCATACGACGATTCTTTTGACCGATGATTGTTGATTTGCATAATTGTTACATGCATGCATTATTGTTGGGATTGTTGTGCTACTGGTAGCTCTATTCAAAATACGTTTATTTGTCCAAATTTTGGGTTGTAAAGTATGAAACTAGGTATAACAATTAAGAAAGGTTTTCTGTAGCGGTTGCATAGTACGTGGAAGGGGGGTACTTTTTGTAAATCGAGATAATATGCCTATCGGATTCCCCATCAAAAACTGCATATGTAGATGAAGTTTTAGAAAAAATTTGTTCAGGCATCATCGAGATATTCATGGGTAAAGGTGGGCAGGTCGCATTTTTGCCGTTTTTCAACGTTTTTAGCCATATTTCAGCCAGCGAAGGCTCAGAGGGCTACAATTTGGTAAACACATACATCCCATAAGACTGGACCAATTTTGAGCCTATTCGGCCACCTGTATGGCGACAATGTAGCGTCACAAAGTGCATTTTCTGTATATTTTGCACCTGTTGCAAATTTAGTTGTTTGAGTACCTCGGGCCCGGACAACATGCCCTGCACGGGGTAAAATTTTGACAGCAAGTAGAGAAGGGTTAGGCCTAAAAACTTTAGTACTACCGCAAAAAATCTCTATAATTGGAATTGGGACTACAGTCCTCTCAATAGTGAAAAAAACAATAGTTTTCCGCCTTTTTTATTTTTCAAGATAAATGAGCAATACCACTGAAACTTTTTCCTGTAAGTAGCCTATCTTATGTAGAATTTGATGTAGATTTCAAAAATAAAATTGTTTTTCCCAAAAAATTTAACCCCTAGCATATAATTTTGCAAAAGTAGTATATTTTTGTGAATTTAGGGTAAGGGTTAAATTTTTTGGGGAAAACAATTTTATTTTTGAAATCTACATCAAATTCTACATAAGATAGGCTACTTTCGAGGAAAAAGTTTCAGTGGTATTGCTCATTTATCTTGAAAAATAAAAAAGGCGGGAAAATTGTTGCTGTATTTTTCACTATTTGAGAGGACTGTAGTCCCAATTCCAATTATAGAGATTTTTTGCGGTAGTACTAAAGTTTTTAGGCCTAACCCTTCTCTACTTGCTGTCAAAATTTTACCCCGTGCAGGGCATGTATTCGCGCCATGGTATTCAAAAAACTAAATTTGCAACAGGTGCAAAATATACAGAAATGAACTTTGTGACGCTATATCTCGCCATACAGGTGGTCGATTAGGCTCAAAATATTAGTTCCATACTGGTTTGTCCCCATGGGATGTATGTGTTTACCAAATTGTAGCCCTCTTCAAGCCCTTCGGTTGCTGAAATATGGCTAAAAACGTTGAAAAACGGCAAAAATGCGACCTGCCTACTTTTACCGATGAATATCTTGATGATGCCTGAACAAATTTTTTCCTAAAAATTCATCAACATATGCAGTTTTTGATGGGGAATCCGATAGGCATATTATCTCGATTCACAAAAAGTACCCCCCTTCCGCCTATACTACAGGCTACTCTCAATCCTTACAGAAAACGTCTCTTAATTGCCAGCCGGTAGGCCAACATTCGGCATCACGTATAATACAGTACGTAACCTACTTACGTACATAATAATAGTGTGCGTGAACATACCTAAGCAACAATAAGCAAGCAGCGTGATCGACCATTCTATGAAAAGCAAAATTTTGAAATTAGTTCATAACTTTGGCAGGTTTCATTTTTTCGTACGAATATCGCACAAATAATACTCCACTCCACTTCTGTAATATCGTTTTTCGTATTATACATAAATTTAGCACCAAACAAGAATCATCTCCTATTTCTCAGAGATTCAAAACAACAACGGAGCTCAATCAAACTCCACAATCCAGCCGAAAAATTTCAGGTCGTGCACCAGATTTTTCCCTTGGATTTTTTTCACTCTTTCACCATAAATACGGTTTAGTAAAATAAAATATGTACAATATAATGGATACTTTGCAAGAAAGTGTGATTTGACTATGAATTTCTGTCGACCAATAATGGCTCGACCATCACCATTCATCCATAATTCATCATGAATCAATGATCCTGCATTGCATCGTTTATCTTCCTGATATACTCTGAAGTGATGGACCACCAGTAGGCTACGTTGAATAGTAGGAATAGCAGGGGGAACATGCGCATGCACAACACATCGATGCGATCCCAGCGCGTGTCCAAACCTCGTGGACTCTTAAGCGGAAACACCGTCTTAAGACACTGCATCAAGCATCCTCCATTGTCATCACCGCTACCGCTGCTGGCTCTGCTTGCTTTCCTGCCCTCGTGCCTGCTTAAAGGGCGGATATGGCAAAGATTTTTCCATAGTGAAGGCGAAGATCGATTTTTCAAATTCGTTCGGTGAACTTTATTCAGTTTGAATCGATGCAACCTACCTGTCTCGACGCGAATTTGCCTGCTCGCAGAGAAAACCCACTTGCAAAGCGCGTTTCGCAACGTTTTCGCGCAATTTATTGCGAAACGGTCTTTGCAAGTGGGTTTGCTCTGCGAAGAGACCAAATCGCGTTGAGACAGGTGGGTAGAGTCGATTCAGCATGAAAAACTGCATAGGTTCACTGAACGAATATTTTCAAAAATCGCGCAACCCCTTCAGTATGGGCAAAAATCTTTGCCGCATCCGCCCTTTAATTGCGAATTACCATGCGCCCCACCAGTAATATCGATGCGCGTTTCGGTGGCCCAATTATGCGTGGCGCTGCTCCGATGCCTGTCCGCAAGGAGCATGGCGTCTGCGTCTAAAATATCCTGCTCCTGCAATTCAGGATGGGTCTCCTGTCTCCTCAGATTCGCATCCACGGCAGAGCTGGACATTTGATGGTGAAGTCCGTGCTTTCTTTCCACAACTAAATTACAACCCTGGCCGCTTTCGTCAGTTCTGGGACTGGATGAGTGGTGATGCGTGCGCATGCGAGCCTGCCTGCCGGTATGCATGAAACTCTGCAATCCCGACAGGCTTTGCATCATGGTGCGCATAGTTTTGGGCGGTCCGGCCCGTTTCGCCGCCGATGCAGTTCGCTCCAAGTAGGACACGACGGCCTGTTCCAAAAGGGCCAGGAATATGAAAGCTGCGCAGGCGAACCACCACTTGTCCAGCGCCTTGATGTAGCTGACTTTCGGCAAGTTTCGCGACAGATTGCCAAACTGAAAGGTGAGCGCCATCAGACTGGAAACGCCGAGGCTCATTCGGGCGGCCAGAGCTCGACTGTCCACCCAGAAAGCGATCCAACTGATGCAGACGGAGACCAGGGTGGGCAAATAAGCTTGCAGAATGTAGTAGCCAAAGAGGCGCTTGAAGTAGAACTTGATTTTTAGCTGGTTCCACGTGCCGGCTGAGTACTGGACGGTCTCCTTGTGCCAGGTGTGTCTTAAGAGGCTGAAATCGCCGGAGACGGCTTCCGGTGAGGTAACGAAAGTGACGGGGGCGTTGGAGGAGTTGAGCGGGGGAATCCAGAACAGTTCCACTTCCTCGGTGTTGAACGGATAGGCCTCGAAGACCATCTCGCAGGATTGCACGTCCATGGGGAAGTTTTGCTGAAAATTACGTACGTACGTACAGTCAGAAGAGTTTGTAGATAATAAAGCGTGCAATTTTTGTAAGTGTAAAGTAGGGTACTAGTACTATGGCATAAACCCGGCCATGGGAAAGAAAAAATCCTGCCACCTACTTACGCGCTTCAGAGCTGCATACCGATTGAAACGAGTGGAATGAAAGGATATCAATCGATTCCTCCAACTCTCCCCTGCTTTCAAATGAGCTATTTGATTTGTCATTTGCTGAAACAGCAAGTTCAAGGAAGCTTAGGTAGCCAGGTTTACCCCCAAGGCCGCCTTTACCCAACAGTACCCTAAGGTACGGTACCACAGATTACCGTAGATCAAATTAGTACTTAGATCACCGTAATATCAACACGGAGAAAGCAGCTGGAGAAAATTAGATTTACGCTTTACCAAATCCAGGTAGCAAGGCGCTTCCACTCTCATTCTGTAATTGAGCCAGATTTGGCCACTGTTGAAGATGATGAAGAGCGTGTTGGGCGTTGGACTCGAGTGCAACACCACGTGTTTACTGTTGGAAATGGCCACTTTCGGCGTCCACACCTGATCGATCACGCTGGAGTCCAGGCTAAGATTAAGGGCGCAGGTGAGATGGTCGAACCTGAGACGGGGGTCGTTCCAGATCTGGCTGTAGTAGATGTCCGCTTGGAAGCTGCTGCTGATCTCGGAAATGGTCGAAATATCCTGGATGGTCACCTCCACCAAAGTCATAAAGGCGGAAATTGGCGAGAAATTAGTATGAAGGAGTCAAGTTTCAGATTTTTTACATTTGAAGGCACCTATGTTATGTACATGTAAAATTTCATCCTCTTTTGATCTGACCTCATGTTTTGGAGCCGATTTTGCCTCAGTGAGGCAGGAAACCATTTAGGAAGGGGATTTCGCAACAATTTTGGCTATTTCACGCATTCTAACTGGTTCCCTGCTTCACAGAGGCAAAATCGGCTCCAAAACATGGGTTTAGATCGAAAGAGGATGAAATATCACATAGGTACGGTAAGTGCTTTCAAATGTAAGAAATTCGAAACTTGCCTCCCCATACAAATTTTGCCGCCGGATCCCCCCTTTAACGCTCGTCTCGTTCTGCGTGGGTATCACAGTTTTGTCGTAGTCTGCCAGCAGTACGCTCATGATGCCCTGGCGCTGGGGCGTCGCAGGCGCGGCCGATGCACAACCGGTGTGGTTGTCCTGAACCACCGCCATTAGCTGGAAGAAGATCGCCGCATTCATGAGTGCGGTTCTGAGTGAAGACAGCCAGGTCTTTGTCCTGCAGCTAGAAGGAAAGCTGTAGCAGTCACGTCTCCTTTCCTTCCTATAAATCAGTCTCCTTTGCAGCAGCAGGTTGGAAAGAAAGACTGAGCAGCCAAGAAGCAGCAGCAACAGTGAGACTGGGACTGCAACTGTCGTGAGTTCTAAGATGGTGCTTGATCTAATGGCCGCCGTCCTCCCTGGATTCGTTAACAAGATGGCTGCCGCAATGACAGAGATCAAAGTTAGGGCGGCAGCTACAAGCAGAACAAGTTTCAGTCGTTGTCGTCGTCCTCTTCTGCAACTTATCAGCGCTAAATGAGAAGCAGGCGCTTTAATCTTTGACGACAGATGCATCGATCTGCCTAATTTCAAGAAGTCTTCGTCGGCGTTTTTGCTGTCGCCCGTGGAGAGGAGAATCTCGTGGTCGGTTCTTGAGCAACTTGATGATAATAATTGCGAGGCGGACATGCTAGTCGGAGAAAGAAGGGAAGGGACTAGACGTCGACGTCCGTCTCTTCCCGCCCTTTTTGACATTTTTCCGTCAGCCTTTCTCAGCTAATGAACGACACCGTGTGACGCCGAAATGTGCACGTAATAAGCGTGCCTGTTTTTATCGTGTCGTAACGACCATGACGCTTGAAGGTGGCAGGAATTTGTCAACCCATTTTCATTCATTTCAAGACCGAATTCAACACTCTACCGTGCGACATGTCAAACATAAACTTTGGAGCTTTGCCATCTCCTTTCTATGAAAGCCAGGCCGGGTTGGTGTGGAGCGCACAAGAATGGGTGTGCTATTTTCGTGATCATGCTTTGTTTGACTTCCTGAAAGAATTGTACAACTATGTAACTGTGTCTACATCGCGTAAAAAAGGTATGTACGTAGGTATCTCTGCTATTGCCAATAAGAATTAGCGGAACAGTACTGTACAGCGTTTGACCTAAATTGGGCGGAGGAGCAAAATGAACCGAAACATGTTCGCGTTCTAACTCCAGTTCTGCGAATAGTAGCTTGATCGATGATTGGGCTTCTTCACATTACCGCTAATGGGCTGGGGTACGAGCTAATGTGACGAAACGAGGCGTATTAACGACAGCTCTAACACATAGGTACAGTACTTTACATGGCAGATGTTCAACATCGAACACGGGAACAAGTACAAATGTACAGCAGATAAAAAGTGCCGCGCGCTTCACTTACGAATACAAAAAGCCAGAAGCTGCAAGAAAGATGAAGCATGTTGCTTTTTTGTCATCCGGACCCGGCTCTTCCTTCGTTCGACATTTTCGAGCAGGGTAAAAATCATTTGCTACTTGGACATGAATGCAGCTGTACATACGGTATACGTAAGTCCAATCCAATTAGCTGAAGGTCTGTGGGTTCTAACTATCGTGGTAAACGTTGTTTCGCGTGGATTAGGTGTCGCAAAATCATGGACATCCACGGACTGTTCGAAAGCAAAATCTGACCAAAATTTTAAGCTAACGGACAGAAGCTTTGTACGTTCGCATGCAGTAGCGTTAAGAGATGACGCAAAAAGGAAATAAAGGTTGGCCTCATCGTTCATTTTCCATTACCACCAGTGCTTACGAAGGTCGAGTCAGATTATTGCATACCATGCATGAAAAGGAGGACAAGAATAAGAGATTACCTAAGAGCGCAAAAACTGTATGCTTCATGACATAAAAGTAGGAGATGGGTTTTGGAAAATGGTTTTGCATAAAGCATTGTGAAAATAATTACCGAGATGAGATCAGATAAATGTTGCTAGCCGACGGTGGGTATGGTACGTGCACGGGGCGGTTTAAAACTGACATTACATTCACAATTCACAGCTTGGGACAGTCAAGCTGTTAATGATGGCATTACGAAGAAATTGAGCGACTTTGAGCTTGCAAGAAAGGCAGGGGCAGATTTGTTTGCGCATTATTTTGGCTTCAGTCATTCTTTACACAAAATTAAAATATGTGCATATTGTATATGCAATGCCACTCCTAGCCAGATTCCGTACGGCAGACATGAACGAACAAAAATATTAATCCAAAATTTAGCTTACGGTAACACAAAAGCGATGAAAAAATATTCCCAACAGTCCCCCCAAAGTTCAAAAAACAGAGATAGGTAACCTGGGTTTCCCAGGGCTGTTAGCTTACCTAGCTTCAACAAAGAGAACAATGCGCCATTACACGACCACCAAAGTTCCGTTGTAAAAAAATTTGTACAAATTTGCTCCAGCAGACAACTACCGCATTGCTCCAAAAATTATGAGCCAATCAGTTTTTATTAGCTCGAAGCATCGGAAAAAGCGGTGTAAGCTCTAAGAATTTTTTCCGTAAAAAAATCGCAGAAAAAGATGCGCTAACCCAAAATATGTTCGTTTTTTCCTGTACCACTTCTTCATACAGTCCAAATTGTTTTCGGAGAGAAGTGAACTGAAGCGTTTAGCGAGCGATAGTGCAACGCGCATACAGTAGGCCTAGAGGAAAGTCGATTGTGAAATTAATAGCTAATTACGTTCCGGTCGCTACCCCACGCCGAAAAAAGGAACCGCATCATGTGAGAGAGGGATAGCAATGAAAATGAAGGGCGCCTTTAACACCCGTCGCTAGTTTTTTGGCTCTTTCTGCACTCAATTTTCAAATTTAGGCTACGTGACAGATAGATGAAACAGTCTTGTACGTATAGGCCAAAAGTGTGATGCGAAATGGAATCGAGGGCATGCTAACATACAAAATTTTTAGGCAACGTATTGTCCTTTAACTGAAAAACTACATACTTTTCATACGAAAAGCAAACATTGGGAGATATGTAGCTGAGATTACAGTAGCTTTCCACCTATTCAGTGTTGAACATCATATTAGGTATGCCCCCCAAGGGGTGCATTATAAAGGAGAATGCATACTAACTTTGAGATACAAATCTTCAAACAAAAGATGAAGCTTGATTTGGGCTCACTTGCACAGTCTTTATCCTGTGCTTCGTAGCAATACGACAAGAACTCTTCTGCAAGAGGGCTATTGTCACGTAGACCACTTTTACTGTACCGTACGTACGCCCGTACGTACGTACTACCTATATACGTCGGGCAGGAAAAGGAAACAACTAAAAAGGAATTATTAGCTTCGTAAGTGCATAAAAAATTCTGCTGTTTTGTAGATCGAGTCAAAGCACCACCCACAGTCAGTTCCCGCAATTTACTCCACACGAGAAAAATACGCACGCTTTATGTCTTCGTAATTCGAACATACATATTACATCGTCGTCTTGCCGCCATTCAAAACATCCTTCCCAGCCCAAAGCGCCGTGACAAAGTATGATCAGGAACATCAACTCGAAATAATGATGATAGTAATAAAAAGAATGAATGACAAATAAGAGCGTAACAAACGACCTTCAATGTGACAATTTATCAAAAACTGCACTTCATTATTTCAAACGGCGGCTTCTTGAGTGACATATTGGCAGATAAAGCGGAAGTACGGTAAGCACAAACACCAGTCGTGGCTAATCTTTAAAGCTGAAGATAGAAGAAGCAGACAAGACGCGACAGTTTTTAATAACGGATTTAAGGGCACCAGAAATAAAAAAGAGCTGTCAGTTTATACGTACAGTAAGTAGTAGGTCGGGGATTTTGGACGTTGGAAAAGCGTTCAAATTTGCGGTCGATTTCCAGATTTGATTTGGCGTGTGTTTTTACGCAAATGCGCCACGCAAACAAACGAAAAACACTGACAAATATTGACAGTGTTGGTGTCTATGTAGTATGTAGAGTCATATTTGAAAGAAAATATTCTTGGACCATTATCTATCGTGAGCACTGATTATTAGAGACTAGCATACATAGGTAAATTTGCGCACAAAGCTAAAAGGTTCAACTAGGTAGAAAATTGGCCAATAAAGTGTAGCAAAGAAGTTTCAGAATCTTCTTGAATCTTCCAACAAAGAAAAGAAGATAGCACAAGAAGCAATTTTGCGACATGTCGCCAAAAGCATTACGCCAAGCGGAAAAAGCCGTCCTATTGTATATCAGGAAGCAAACGTTAAAACTGTGGCGCACAGTAGCCATTTAGGTAGGGTACTATGGGGTAAACCCGGGCACAAGCTTTTCTGAACTTGCCGCTTCAGCAAATGATGAACATGTTAGCTCATTTGAAAGAGGAGAGTTCAAGGAATCGATTGGTCGTACGTATATGTTGCTGAGAAATACTAGGTGTCCGGGTTTACCCCCGTGGCCGGGTTTACCCCACAGTACCCTAATGTACGTATACGAGTATACTCACGATAGAACTCCGGACAAGATTGTTGATTGGAAAATTTCATTTGTTCCCAAAACGGATGTGCAGGCTAATCGTTTGTCGAACGCCCATCAGCTTAGCACTATTGTGTATATTGTGCGCTCCACACCACACAAAAGGCTCAATCGAGACAACAGTAAAGGAGAAAAAGCAAAGCTCCAAAATTTGTCAATTTGGCCCGTTTTGTCTTCTCCCTTCCCTAACATTATGTACTGTCTGCGTGTCTTCAGAATTTAGACATTTGAGCATTCTGTATGTACTGTAGATTTGTAGAAGACTGGGGGACTGACTTCACGCCAAAGTTCTCTTTGGCGACCGATCAGAAAATTGTTCCAATAATTTTAGTTTGTTTTTTGGCTGTTTTCTGTTCTTCATGTAAACTGCAAACGATAGGTACCTACTTACAAGGAATTTGCGATTTCTCGATAGAGAGGGCACGGGCTACCAAACCCATTGCGACAACGCCACTGGTCCATAAAAATTGTGCTGCCCCCGAGTTGCCACGCGAACGAGAACGGTGAATAATCCGGAACCGCCACACGACTGCCTACTATTACAATATGGATTCAGTTAACCCCTCCATAATCTCGATCTGTCCGCATGACCCCAGTCACTCACCCTTTTCCCTTGCGACCAGACCACTCCCTGCAGCCACCTTATGCCGCGTTCACCAGACGTCCGTAAATCCGTACGTCTGTCCATTGTTCGTCAACCCGTAACGTGTCCGTCCGTCCGTCCGTCAACCCAACTCCACATCAACCGTATACGGGTTGACGGACGGACGGACGGACGGACGTACAAATTTACGGCCGTCTGGTGAACGCGGCATAGTAGTGTGGCACGTAGTGGGTGGCTGCTGCGGTTAGGCGGCCAGCTAAGACCTTATGGAGGGGGTTAAGCCTAAGCGTCTATTTTCGGCGTGGCGTGACAAAAACTTGCTGGTTGGTTGCTGCATTTGGGTCGTTTTTTGCTTCCAGCTGATTCGAAAATCCCACCAGATTGGCTAAATATTATGGGAATCGAACAGGGAAGGGAAGGGAAGGGAAGGGATGGACCCATGGAAATGCTGACCGACCAATTTCCTTTTCCTTACTCCGTGCTGTTGGTTGACATCAAGTATCACGGGCGAAAGTGAATGAACATGAATACTAATGACTACACCGTATTCATTTTCCAATACCACACAGCACAGCAGGAGCAGAGCTTGCTTACCTGAGACCAGAGAAAAGTAATCCCCATCCCCAACTAGGAACACTGAGTTTGAGTGTAGCTTGGTTTGGAAACTGTAACCAACGGCCAGTCACTTTGTAGTAGCTTGTACTAGTAGCAGGTATGTACATGTAGGTCTGAAAGAAATAAAGCCAATACGATTTTTAACTTTCAACAGGCCCAATCAACATAAATTGAAAGGCAAAAAGATTTTTCTCACAAATTCTCGAATTCCGAGTTTCCGACACACACAGGCTATTGTTCTCAGCAGGGTTCACCCACACTGTGCGTTCTCCAACGTGTGAGTATGAACAATGGGTACTTTCAATTTCAGCCTACAAACCTGGGAGGAAAATTAAAATTGTCACAAAAGCCTCACAGGGTGCCTGAACAAACATGTACTACAACCGCAATCAAGTCAAATTTGCTGCGAAAGGTACGGTTACTGAACGCTTTTTTATGGACACTGTGCAGCAGTATTTATTCTCCAGTTCTTCGTAAATTAGTAAAAGGCGTCAGGTGCGCGCTATACCACAAAGCAAGGAAGACGACGGAAGGTACATCGTGACTTCCGGTTACTAGCTGTATATGCTCTTTATCTTATCGTTGGTTGGTCAGGTGGTTATCAGGAAGAAACCCAAACTACGCAAAATTGATCCAGAGAATGGCATCTACCTCATTCTTTTGATGATCTTGGTTGTTCATTCATTTTCAGTCAACAAAATGTGCGAAAGTTCAAGCTTGCTGAGTTTTGAAAATCAGTTACTGGTAGATTCCATATCAGACGATGTCCTATTCCTTTTCGCCAGGTAAGCAACCTGCCTCCTTTCGGGGAAAAGTACTGCCGTAATGTAAATATTATGCCTGTTTTTGAAGGCTTCAATTTCGTTTGCCCGTGCCTATTGTTTGTTTATTTTTTTCAGGGGATTAGGAATAGATCGCTTCTTTCTTCATCACTTGCAGCTGTATTCTGATCCCACAGTTCTGGTTCTGGTATTGAATGCGAGGAATACAGATGTGGTAAGGAAAACTTATGGTCCATTCACATAGAAAGCATGCGCTGGGCGTACGCCAGGAGTGTCCATGGATCGAAACACGCATAAAATGACCCATTCACTTCAGAAACGTGCGTTGGACGCACGCCGTGCGTACGCCGGGCATGCGCTCAGCGTACCATGTTCATGACTCGGCGCAATGCTAAAGCTTGGGCAAGCTTGGCCACATTCGGTGTATTTACTTCCGATGTGAATTGTCTATCAGTCTATCGAGATTTCAGCCGAAAACTTTCAGCTCAAAATGGACGCAATACGCAATCAACATCTCTTTGTTTTTGAGCCATTATTTATTACACGCATGACATTGTTCCAAGGCTGTGCTTATTCAATAGCTATTTTCAAACTTTTCAATAAGAGCCATTTATTAAGAGATTTGAGCACGAGAAGAAATTTGAAAAATTGGGCAGCCAGTGCGTGAGTCTAACACGCAGCGCCGAACGGGATTACGCCCCTCTTAGCTCCTCTTAGAGTACCCGCCGCGCTAAGGACTGTTCCATCTTGTCCTGCGTAATCAAGAGCCATTTATTGTTTGTTATGTAGGAACATTTTACTTCGGTTTTGAAAGAGGATGGCTCGATTACCGTTCGTCCTACTGTGTTGACCAATGAAACTGGGGCCGTTGAAAGGTACGAATGAAGGATAATGTGGGAACAGGTGGAGGGTGTCCTAAGTCGGTTTTGTATAAAAAATAATAAGCAATTTGGGACACTCTTTTATGTAAAGTGCAGGGCAGTTTTGTTAAAGTACGATACGTACTGTATTCGGTCCACTGAACGCGCGGAGATATTTCTCCTCGAACTGCATGTGCTTATGTATGTACGTCTCCATAATGTGGTGTATGTTTCAGACAGGCTCTATATCTGAAAGGCGGGGTGGTTTTTGTGACCGCCCGCATTTTGGTCGTGGACTTCTTGATGAATCGCGTACCTGCTGAACTTGTCACAGGAATTCTCGTTTACAGGGCTGAAACGTAAGTTTTCCGCTGTTATCCTTCCCAAAACCTTTGTTCCATGTACAGGGCACTATGGGGTATGTCCGGCCATGGGAAAATCCGGTATCTTACTGGTAGCTTCAGGGCTGCATATCTCAGCAACCAATGACCTATTGAGACATCAGTCGATTCCTTGAACTCTCCTCTTTCAAATGAGCTATTTGGTTCATCGTTTGCTAAAACAGCAAGTTCACAGGAGCTTAGGTGGCCGGATTTCCCCATGGCCGGGTTTACCCCATAGTACACCCTACTCGACTTACAATACAATACATGAATGAGCCATTATGCATGCTTTTCTCTCCAGCGTTTTGGATTCGTTCCAAGAAAGCTTCATTCTGCGCCTGTACCGTGAGAAGCGTCTTCTTAACGCCCAACCTGGCTCCAAGCGATCAGAGCAGGGCGGATTCGTTAAGGCCTTTTCCGACTGTCCCGATCGCTTCGGCCTGTCGTCTATCGGTCAACTGCAACGACTAGTGAGCAAGCTGTACGTACGTCGAGTGGTTTTTGTGCCGAGATTTGAGGCGGAGGTGAAGAAATGTCTGGAGAAGGATCAGGTATGTTTGGGAGGGGAGTAAAAGGGTAATTTTGGGTCATGTTGGGTCAGGGCAAGGTAATTTTGGGTCAGGGCAAGGTAATTTTGGGCAATTTTGGGTCGGGGCAAGGAAATTCAGGGTAATTTTGGGTCAGGGCAAGGTAATTTGGGGTAATTCAGGGTAATTTTTGGGTATGGGCTGTTGGTAAGGGCAAATGAATACACATAGAATATTTGTCTGGAACTCAAGTCGTATTGTGCAGTTTGCGTCTACTCACTGCAGAATAGCTACCGTATACGTGAAGCATGGACTAAAATCCGTCTATTTGCCTTTCTATTTTCCGTAACACGACTTGAGTTCCGAAGCGAACTCTTTGTGGCCAGACTCTAGATTGGGATAAGATTAGGATTTTCGTAAAATACTTTGCACGAATTTTGCTTCCTAGGAACAGGGCAATGAGGTGTACACTGTACAACTCAAATATGGTGAGCTGTGTTCCATTCACATCTTCTCTTTGTTCTAGCCTGAAATGGTGGAACTTGGCGTAGATTTGAGTGCCGCTATGAAGAAGATTCAGACTTGTCTCATGGAAATCATTTCTCTTTGCGTTCGCGAGCTCAAGCAGTGCAATCCTGGGGTTAGTACGTACTCTTTTCTTTTCCACTTTCTGTGTATGGTACCACACTGCACACCATAGGGTGAGCCTAATGCACATGTATTTTTTGGTAAAAACAGGTGGAACTTGACCCATACGATGACGAGAAAGCGTCGAGTTCGAGTGACGATGATATCTGTAGCGCATTGCAAGAAACTGCGTTGGAGCAAAAGCTGAGGGAAGAAGACGAGCAAAAACTGACGGAAAAATCGCAGCGCCTACTGTCAGAATTGGCAACGTTGCGCTTGTTGCTGAACCAGTTAGAAACGGTGGACCCCGTCTCGTTTTATCAGTCGCTGACTTCGCTGAGGAACGATGAAAAGGTGAGCGTGAAGCATCAAGTTCACGGGGTAGGACGAAATTTTTCGTTTTCTCTATGCTTGCAAAGAATGGAGAAGGATCGTTAGTAACTTTGCAAAGTTTCAGAAATTTTTTTGGTTGCGGTGGCCGTGGCAGTAATGATGAATGGCAACCCATAGTCTTACCAAGAATCCATATAAAAGATTGGTACTTCGTCAACCCTTGGCTGGTTATTAGCCGATCATGCTTTGAATGACCAACCTAAACCATAGAGTTCAGAGATACTCTTTGTGGATTCTTGGTCAAACCAACCAAATAATCGTGTTGTTTTTTGAGGCATTTACCAGCAACTCTGGCTGGCTCTTCACATCTGTGGCAGAGCGAATGTTTGAGATGGCTGCAAGTCGAGTTTATCGATCGCTCCTATCTGGAAAATCTCTTGAAAAGGACGAAAGAGAGGTGGACATTGAGGCACCTCCAAAATGGAGGGCTTTGCATAGAGTTCTGCAAGAAATCAAAGAGGCTGTTGCAGATGTGAGGAAACAGGCGAAAGAGACGGGACGCAAAATTGAAGGTGAGGTTATGTACCGTATGTACGTATGTAGGGTACTGTGGGATAAACTCGGCCATGGGGTAAAACCAAAACCCGGTCCCCTTAGCGCCTTTGAACTTGGTTGTTTCAGCAAATGGTCAGCCAAAATAGCTCATTTGAAAGAGGAGGGTTCAAGGAGTCGATTGGTAGAATGTTTGCCTCAATCGGTCCATTGGTTGCTGAGATATGCAGTCTTGAAACTTAGGTGGCCGGATTTGTCCATGTCCTACTAGTTTACCCCATAGTGTCCTACTACTCTCTGCATAGAACTATTTTCATTCCAATGTAAACTCAGGACAAACAACTTGAATCTCACGAAGGAGAGTTTTTCGTGCTTTGCCAACTAACTGTAAACTTTTCAGATGCAGTACTAATCATAGCGCCGGATCGCCTTTGTTGCCAACAACTGGCCGATTTGATATGCCAAGGCGAACAGGCCCATCTTTCTTCCCTCTCTCGCCACCTTCCAAACAACAGCAGCTCGAAGCACTCTTCTGCGTTATCCACTCTTGATTCTACAGGAGAAGCGTGGTGGACGCCATCTTCCGTGCACTCGCCACTTGATGAAGCAGGAGTAAATAAGGAGGAGAGTGCGCCACCTCCAAAGAAACGGCCTAAGAAGCGGGTGATTGAACAGCCCGACCCCAGTCAACTTACGATGACGCAGTTTTATGATAAGAAAGGGCATGCTACTGCTGAGGAGGAGGAAGTTGGATCACCTGAGAAAGTTGATGATCCAGCGATGTGGTTTTATTCGTTGGAGCAGAGAGACGGGCACAGCTTGGGTACAATATTGGCTAGAAAATCGCCGATGTTCATCGTGTTGTATGGAACAAGTTTGGAAACGATGCGACAGATCGAGGTATGTGGGGTACTGTGGGGTAAACCTGGTCATCTAAGCTCCTTTGAACTTGCTGTTTTAACAAATGATGAAACCAAAGCTCATTTGAAAGAGGAGAGTTCAAGGAATCGATTGATATATTGTTTCAATCGGTCCATTGGATGTTGAGATATGCAGCCCTGAAGCTAAGGTGACCGAGTTTTCCACGGCCAAGTTTACCCCATAGTAATAGTACCCTATGTATGAAGACAGTGCTTCCGGGTTGTACTGTACAGTGTCATCAGCGCAGGTTGTATGTTTACGTAAACCGGCTATGGGGTTAACCCGGCCACCTAGTAATGAAAGGTCGTGCTTTCCCGTGGGTGACCCAGGTTTATCCCACGAATAAAAATGTCCGGGTTTTCCCTATGGGATTCTACAGAGTGTCCCATAATAAACTCCGGGGGTTTCCGCGCTTATGACTCTCGAGTTAAAGCTCGGATTTCAATGCGGTTTTTTCTATTATGTAGCCAAGGCTTCAACTTAGGTACGTGCAAAATTTCATCTGCGTAGCTTTATTGGTTATGGTTTTATTGGCCTTCAAAGTTTTGGTCCCGTTTTTGCAGTTTTTCCCTCAGTACTGTAGAATTGCGGTTTTAAGATAACTCAAATTTGTATTTACGCTTCCAGACTTTGAATTGACGTTCACACGTCAAGTTCTTTCGCTATGTGGATTGCTCTGAGGCACTTACAACAAAATTGGCAAGGGTTGATATCAAATTATGCCAGAAAATGCGCCGAATTTGCTTATTTGGGGGAAAAGTCCATAGAAATTGGGGGCTAGAGAATGTAGCTGTTTTGAACCAGTTCTAATTGAACTATAATCATGAAATTTTGCCTGCATCTAAGTTGAAGCCTTGGCTACATAATGCAAAAAACCGCATTGAAATCTGAGCTTTACCTCGAGAGTTATTACCGCGGAAAGCCCCGGAGTTTATTATGGGACACCCTGTATATTGTGAAGTGCATTCCATGCAAAGATAAAGCGAGAAATGATGAGGTCTGCGATTTTTATAGATTTACAAAGCCACTCACGATGTGACCCTGCGCGTCTACTTTCTCATGTACAAGAGCTCGGTACAGGAACAACGCTTTCACAGCGCCATGCATCGTGAAAACGCCGCCTTTCAGCAGTTGATAAGGGAAAGCGGGGTAAAAAAGCGTCTCGCAATCTACCATAGTGTTTACTTACATATTGGTGTCTTATACCAGGAATTGATAAATCAGGTAGTGAGGTGAAATAAGCCATCGATTGTAACGTGTCAGATGGTCAGTGACCAGGTCTTTCATCCGCGCCTTTATTCCCATCAATTCCTGGTTGTGGTGTACTAATGGGATTCAAATTTTGTGTGTTAAACCCTCTGAATTGATGGCAGATTTTGCCAATTTTGTTGCTTGTTTTAGTCTCTCTTGATACCGAAAGAGTTCGACGTATGCAGGGAGAAGATGTACAGCGGCATAGCAGGGGAAGCAACCAGTACGAGAAGAGCAGGTGGCCAGAAAAAGAAAGAGGAAGAGGAGGAGCAAAAATCATTGGTATGTGCAACATGTTTATTTTTCTGCATGGTAGCGTACCGTGGGGTAAACCCGGTCGTTTTGTTGTTGGAGTAAACCCGGCCACCCACGAAAAGTGAATGGATTTCAGTTTCATCACTGGTGGCCGAGTTTTTTTTACCCTTTGGCCGGGTTTACCCCACAGTACCTTACCATTTATTATGTGCAAAAATTCTCCTGAAATGACGAGTTTTTGTAGTGGAAAACTCTCTGGGCGTAGGTACTATTGCGCTTTTTCGCATTTGATTCCGCTTCTTTTCCCGTCGTCTAGGTTCTCGTGGATATGCGTGAATTTCGCAGCGAACTGCCCTCCATCATCTACCGACGAGGCATGGACATCCTGCCTCTTACCCTGGAGGTAGGCGACTACATTCTCACTCCCCACTGCTGTCTGGAGAGAAAATCCCTGGGCGATCTCGCGGGGAGCCTGAATAACGGCCGACTGTACGCTCAGGCTCAGCAAATGCTTCGACACTACCGCAAGGCAATCTTGCTTGTGGAAATGCAAGGGGCAAAACGCCCCCCGAGGGGCAAATGGCGAAGGGGTGCATTTGCGGGGGAAATGGGTCCCTCTTCCCGGGAGTTAAAGGGGGATCTGGCGGGAAATTTGAATGAAAGAGGGGTTCATATTTTTTATGTTTCATTGAAGGTACCTACGTTACAACTTATCATCTTTCGCTCTATCATGTTTTGAAGCCGATTTTCCCTCTTTGATGCAGGGTACCAGTTAGGAAGGGAATTTCGCAATTTTTGGCCTATTTTGCGCATTCTACAGGGTGTCCCATTTGGATATATCATGTCGTTTGGGGTTATAACTTGGGAACCAATAGGGTTAAGACGCTGAAATTTTTTTTGCAGATACCCAAGAATATGCATAACCTTGTATAAAAATTTCGTCCCAAAACTCCAATCTGAACATAAGATATTGGTAGCCCAAGTTTCGACCACGAAAATCACAAGTTTTTGAATCGCAAGCCTTGTGTTCAGACGAATTCTTGTGGGATTTTCATGAAAGCGCTAATCAAAAACATCAATATTATTTTCCAGTTCTGGGGAAGCCTTCAGTTTACCAGGATATAGCTTATTTCTGGAGAAAATCCAAAAGGAAAAGTCGAGGAGTCAGATAGGGCGAGCATAGAGGTCAGGGTACTGGTGGTTTGGTT
Source organism: Epsilonema sp. ZAB3_2 (assembly GCA_030247985.1). Lineage (NCBI taxonomy): Eukaryota > Metazoa > Nematoda > Chromadorea > Desmodorida > Epsilonematidae > Epsilonema > Epsilonema sp. ZAB3_2. The sequence continues at coordinate 54,667 of JASAMW010002193.1, read as the reverse complement.
TTGACTGAGACGAGGTGTGAAGTGAACCAATATGCGCATGTGGCTAGCAATGAATGAAGAAAGGAGCAGCCCTTTGCATTGTTGTCTCCTCTGGAATCTCATGTTGCCATTTTTAACAGTTTCAACATAATTCATTAGCGTTGTGATGAAAATCCCACAAGAATTTGTCTGCATACCAGGCTTGCGATTCAAAAAAATTGTGATTTTCGTGGTCGAAACTTGAGCTACCAATATCTTATGTTCAGATTGGAGTTTTGGGACGAAATTTTTACACAAGGTTATGCATATTCTTGGGTATCTGCAAAAAAATTTCAGCGCCTTAACTCTAGTGGTTCCCAAGTTATAGGTAACCCCAAGCGACATGATATATCCAAATGGGACACCCTGTAAGTGGTTCTATACTTCACAGAAAAGAGGCAAAATCGGCTTATGAATATATGGGATTCGATCGATCGAAATTTTACATAGGTAGGTGCTTTCAAACGTAAGAAATTCGAAGCTTGCCTCTCCATGCAAAAGTTCCCGTTAGATTCCCCTTTATGAGCCAAACTGACGGTGCTAACCCGGCAATTTCCTGATTTGAAAGTGGTTTGGTCCTCCTCGCCTCAGTCTACGGTAGAACTGATGGAGAATTTGAAGTGGAAACAGCCGAATCCCGATCCTGAGGTGGCTGTGGCCTTAAAGGCGGACGAGGTTAGCCTGGGGAAAGGCGGGGCGGGTGGGTATGAGCCGACCGGGAAGGAAATGGCCCTGGCCTTACCCGGGATTTCGGAGAAAAATGTCGGAAGGACAGTGTTGGAAAAATACAAGAATTTCTGGGAAGTGTGCCATGCAAGTGGAAGTGAGATGAAAAGGATAAGGGAGTTTTGTGATAAGGAAATTGCGTGAAATGAAAATGTGGTGACAATTTTTGGCTGTGATATGCGGTGTCGTGGGGTAAATCCTGTAATACTATAGTACAAATTATAATTCTAGGACCCATGTATTATTTATCTCGAGAACTACGCGACGTAGAGCAAAGCGGTCAAAACTTCCACGGATAACTTTAGCTCGCCTCTCCAATAAAAAAAACCGTTTGATTCTATCTGCTCTCAGTGTCGAGATCTCGCCAAATTCCTTCAGCACTGAAATCGTGTCACCTTTCCGCAGACGCTAAACCACGCAAACCACGACACCCTACGACCCTGTACGCCCGATGCGCATTTTCATCGTCTTTATCACGTATGCTTATTTCTGCCATTTTGATTTTTCGGGAGTTTGCGAGGTTTAGAATTGCCCAATGGTCCACGCCCGATTTGGCGATTTTAGTACTGAAGAAATTTGGCGAGATCTCGACACACAGAGCAGCTGGAGACAAACGGTTTTTTTTATTGGAGAGGCGAGCTAAAGTTATCCGTGGAAGTTTGACCGCTTTGCTCTACGTCGCGTAGTTCTCGAGATAAATAATACATGGGTCCTAGAATTATAATTTGTACTTTACGTGCAATTAGCAATTAGCTACATAGAATAGCAACTGCGCACAGTACAGTAGTCCCTATTTCAGCGAAATCTTGTCTGGTTTTACCCCACAACCCCTCAGTGCATTGTAATTTGGAAAGGTTGTGTTTTGTTGAACTGAATTTGCATTGCGTTTGCGTGCGTAGTGCGTGAATAAAACTTTTTGTCACCTGGTCCTGTTTGTCTTTGGTCGGTGATGGGCAAAAAGCATCGGTGTACGCCTGTAAGCTTTTACAGTTATTATGCAAATTTTTTGCAAAGTAAAAATTTTACGTTGAAAAAATGACGTTGCAAACAGTGTTGCCAGGTCTGTCACTATAGTGCTAACCCTGGCACTATTGGACCCCCATCTAGCACTGAAAATTTGGTCTGTCACTTTTGTCACTATTCTGGCACTATTCAGGGTGGGGTGGTCGCAGGGGAAAATTTTTTTCTGGCACGGCAATCTTGAGCAATTTGTAGTACAAAATGCGCAAATTTTTCTATTTTTGTTGCTCTACAGTCCGTGTGTTCTCATTTTCTCAGCTTAGCCAGTTTGCCGGGGCCAGTTTATCTCTGCCATTCAGTAACGCTGGATGATATGAGAAACAAATCAATCAGATGAAGGTGATAAAAAATAGGCTAAGAAAGCGAATGCAGCTGAAAATGATGAGTGCAATCATGACAGTATGAAATTGGTTGCTGTGCTTAGAATCTGAGCTGAGCCACACCGCCCGCCACCCCCCCCCCCCCCCCCCCCCCGTCAGCACATATTTTCAGCCCTGGTACCGATCTGGCACTAAGCTCACACCGGTTAGCACTATTGCACTCTGGGCATCTGGCAACACTGGTTGCAAATGCAGGAAAGAAAGAAAAAGAAAATTCAGATTCAGAGATTTGATTTGGTCTTGGTGAGGTGATATGAAGATTTTCTGCGCGTTGTAACCTGGAAATACGACAGAAAAGGTAACAAACGTCGAACTGCTGTAAACGGGGATATTTTCGGATGTTTTTTTCAAGCAAACAGCTTTTTACACGTTTCGAATTGGCTATTTTTCGATCAGAACGAAAGACTGGTGCACTGAGGCATGCTTTATCACAGAAAATGTTGATGATAATTTTTCGGACAGAATTATTTGTCCGCATTGTGATATTATTCATCCAAAAATATCCCTTTTTACAGTATTCGATATGTGCGTTTGGCTTGTTGACGTTTGTGCCTACGTATAGTACAAATTATAATTCTAGGACCCATGTATTATTTATCTCGAGAACTACGCGACGTAGAGCAAAGCGGTCAAAACTTCCACGGATAACTTTAGCTCGCCTCTCCAATAAAAAAAACCGTTTGTCTCCAGCTGCTCTGTGTGTCGAGATCTCGCCAAATTCCTTCAGCACTGAAATCGTGTCACCTTTCGGCAGACGCTAAACCACGCAAACCACGACACCCTACGACCCTGTACGCCCGATGCGCATTTTCATCGTCTTCATCACGTTTGCTTATTTCTGCCATTTTGATTTTTCGGGAGTTTGCGAGGTTTAGAATTGCCCAATGGTCCACGCCCGATTTGGCGATTTTAGTACTGAAGAAATTTGGCGAGATCTCGACACACAGAGCAGCTGGAGACAAACGGTTTTTTTTATTGGAGAGGCGAGCTAAAGTTATCCGTGGAAGTTTGACCGCTTTGCTCTACGTCGCGTAGTTCTCGAGATAAATAATACATGGGTCCTAGAATTATAATTTGTACTTTAATAGTAAGTTCCTTACACAAGACCTGGTTTTTAGCGACCATTCCCATGGACATTTTTATTTATTTCTTTGCAACGGACCAAAGTTCATACTTCTACATATCTATGCGAATTGTGTAGGGAAATGTGCAAAACCTGCACACATTTTGTAAATAACTTACGTGTTAGCACCAGATTCCGCACATCGTTTCACCTGCTGCACAAGGTGCGTGATTGTTTTATTTGTTTGCAGAAGAACTCGTTCAACAATGACGGTCGTTACTTTTAAGACCGTGGATCAAAAGCAGTTTCAAATTACTGCGGAGTCCACGGACACGGTAAGATGCCCAGTGATGATTCATTCACATAGGATAGGAGGAAAACGCGTTCGGCGTACGCCGGCGCATTCATGGACTGTCCATCTATCCATCCGCCTTTGCGTGTTTTGAGCCATTTACACCGACCGTACGCCCTGCGCGCATGTGTCCTATGTGAATGAGACGTAAAAAGGCAGCCGTCTTGCTTGATTTTTAAAGTCGAAGTAGTGTTATTAGTTTGTGTGACGTCATATGTGCTTGTCATGTGCTACATAGTCTGGCCAGCGAGAGAGTTGTCTGTGATCCAATATGCAACGGAAAAAAACAAAGAAGAAGGCGGCTCATTCACATAGGAGAAAATGAGCTCGGCGTACGCGCCCAAACGCACTCCCAAGTGCATGCCTTCGATCTGAATGAGCCATCATTTACTTTGGCTTTTGCTCTGTATTTCTATTCTGCTAGAGCATACATAAGTTGCGCAGCATAAACAAACGTTCTTTATGTGAATTTGCACTTATTTGATTCTGTTTCGTTTGTACAGGTGAAAGAGCTAAAGCGCAAGATACAGGAGGAAAAGGGCAGCGATTTTCCAGCGGACGCTCAGAAGCTGATTTTTCTGGGCAAAATTCTGGCTGACGAGCAAAAAGTCACGGATTTTTACACCGACGAATCCAAGTTCATCGTTTTCATGCTGTCTCAGGTGAGTTGATGCTTTTCTGTGGGTGACGATTGATTCACTTTGACGCGAAACACAAGGAGACATCCAGGGCCAAGGAGACCTATTATTTGGTCTGATTGCTTGATTTGTTATCTACAATACTGTGACGTGCCTTGTTCCGTATGACGATAATCGGGGTTTGTACCCATTAGCGCGATTCACAAGTGCGCGCGACTGAGGTGCGCGCCTACCAATAGCGCGAATTCTCACCTGAGCTAAGGCTCATTAGCGCGAAACCCAGTTCCGCGTTATCCCCATTAGCGCGAAAAAAATGTGAGCGAAAGACGCACCCCATCTGCGCATAACCCCAATAGCGCGGTACCTAGGTACGCGCGACCCGAATGAGCGCATGCCATTTGCGCATACCTGCAGGTGCGCGCAATTGCATTTGCGCGAAACCCCATCTGCGCGTGACTGCATTTGCGCGAAATGATTTATCCTTGGTTGCCTTTACTGTCATACCACATTGCAAAAATGATGTAGGGTACCATGGGGCCAGTTGCAAGAGAAGCAGAACAGGCTGCCATACCAGCCATGAAAATGGACAGCCAACATTTATTCTAAATCTTCTATCTCATTTGAATGAGGAGAGTTCAAAGAATCGATTGATATCCTACATGTCTCAATTGGTCATATGTTTCCTGAGATATACTGTACAGCCAAAAACCTTAGGTGGGCGGATTTTTCCATGGGCGGGTTTACCCCATATTACCCTACCAGTGGGGCGAATTGATTGAAACTTCGCATGATGGTAGGGTACTATGTGTTCCTATACCCTTAACTATTAGGGGGTTATTTATTATTTTAAGGGGGGTTTTGGGGAAAGTTAAGAGGTTTGTTGTTTTTTGACTCTTGGTGGAAAAAGGTAAACCCGTTTGGTTTGAGGTTAAGGAAATTGGGGAACCAATATCTGTACTTAAGGGAGGGGAGTAAGAAGAGTCGTGATGACTAAGTGTTGACGGCAGCAGCGAGTAGTAAAAAGTAGTAGGATGTTAACTAGTAGAATATACTAGTCGACGGATGATGCTGTGAGGTGAATTCCCCCTACTGGGGTGGCCGCTTTGGGGTTACGCGCTATTGGGGAATGCGCAATTATAGTTTCGCTCATATGACTGGCGCGCACATGGGTCGTCGCGCTAATGATTTCGCGCACGTGAGGGAACGCTCCATTGGGTTTTTGCTAAAAAAATTTTCGCGCTAATGGGGTTAAGCGGAAATGGGGTTTCCCAGGAGGGGACGCCCGGACTTTTTCCCTCCCGGCTCTGGGATGGGGGATTTTTTCCGCTAATATGGGTGGGGGCTCTGGTTTGGCGCTAATGGGAACACGCCATAATCGGACCCCGAAAAGGGGGGGGGGGGAGAAATAGGACCGAACGGGAATCGAACCCGCTCGCCGCTACCCTCGGTCACAGCTGTAGACTTAGGCACACCACAGTTGCCGGCCCAAGGACAGATTGGCTAAACTCGCCTTACATACCTAGAGCTAGAACTAGTTTACGTACACTACTGGCCTCGGACACTAGTGCCATACGTACATGTTTACGCAGTACGTGGCGGGGGGGCGTTTTTTTCTCTGGTCCTCCTTGGGCTGGGCGGGTGCTAAGAGATGCCGCATTATCGATCCGCCCGCCCGTCTTCTATTGTCTCGCAGCTACTCTACGTTACACTATGCCTATGTTTGCAGAAGAAGAAGCCGTCTGCGTCTGCTGCCCCAACCGCGGAGAGCGTTACATCGGCAGCGAACACGAATTCGGTCGCTAGCGCTCAGGCGACCATGCCAGCTGCGGCTACTGCAAGCACCACCGCCACTACTACTGCTACCACCACAGCCGCCACAACGCCCGCAGGTATGTATAGTATACTTTGTATACTTATTGTCTTGCTCGTTTGTTCGGTGGGCCTTCTTAATAAAGCGCCCTCCGTTGTAATGAGTCGTGGTTTGGCCCTCGCCAAGAAAGCAGAACGATCGAAATATGGTTATTCCTACGTTTTGGACAGACGCGCGGCGTGGTTTCTTTTCTTGCCGGGTGGGGGCCGAGGCACGACGGCTTAGACCGGCTTTACGACGGGCTTTCTTTTTCTCCAACACTCACGCCCGACTTTATAGCTAGCTACAGTTAGTTACTGCATAGCATCTCCTGTGTGCATTTTTTGTAAACGTTGTACAAGAAATATACCCAACTTTTGCAGAATGACAAAGCAAAAGTCATTTTGTTGCAGGGGGCGGGGGGCCGACGACGGAGGGTAATTTGGCCTCAGCCGCGTCCAGCCTCGTCACCGGTCCGGCCTACGAGCGCATGGTGACGGAGATATGCAGCATGGGCTACGAGCGACCCCGGGTGGTGGAAGCCTTGCGCGCCTCCTTCAACAACCCCGAGAGAGCCGTCGAATACTTACTCACTGTAAGGAAAGGAGCATTGCTTTATGAGGAAACGGATGAATCGAGGAGGAAAATTTGCCATATGTGCCAGGGAATCGAACCCGGGACCTCTTGCGTTCCAGGCGAACGCCATAACATAGGCTGATTCACATAGGAGGGAAATGCCAATGCCAATGCGCTGGGCGCACTCCCTGCATATCGATGATTGTCCATGTACTTTGCCCTTTGCACACAGCGGGCCAAGCTGTTCCCGCCGAGAGTAGGCCTAGCGATGTGAATGCGTCTTCACTTGACCGTAGCCATACGAACATTTCACATCATGAATTTCCTTGCTCGTGGTGCGAACCTGAGGTTCCACCTGGAACACCCTGTACGCCATATTCCTCGTGTGTTACTGTGTACAGGGCGTTCCTGCTGAGCTGCAACACAGGCGGTTTCACAGTTAGGTTTCACAGTTAGGTATCACAGTCTGGAACACCCTGTACGCCCTATGCCTCGAGTGTTTTACTGTGTACAGGGCATTCCTGCTGAGCTGCAACAGCAGGCGGTTTCACAGTCGTTTCACAGTTAGGTATCACCTGGTTTCACAGTAGTATGGAACACCCGGTACGCCCTATTCCTCGTGTGTTGCTGTGTACAGGGCATTCCTGCTGAGCTGCAACAGCAGGCGGGCGAGGAAGGCGGCAATGAGGACGAGGTGGAGGGAGAAGGGGAGGAAGGATCCGGGGCCGAGGAAGGAACACCTGCCACTGGAGGAGAAAACAGACAGCCCACTGCTGGAGGAGGAGGAGTGGCAACCGGGGCTCAGGGCATGGGTAAGTGGGCGCAGCTGGGGTTGGGGTTTGATTCTCGCGCGGCGCATGTGAAAATGAAGCTTGGGGAGGGTGGCGAGGAAGGAAGGAACACCTGCGACTGGAGGAGAAAAACAGACAGCCCACTGCTGGAAGAGGAGGAGGAGCCGGGGCTCAGGGCATGGGTAAGTGGGCGCAGGTGGGGGTTGGGGGATGGGGTTCGATTCTCGCGGGGGGGGGGGGGGGGGGGGGGGGGGGGGGGGGGGTGGCGCATGTGAAAATGAAGCTTGGGGAGGGTGGCGAGGAAGGAAGGAACACCTGCGACTGGAGGAGAAAAACAGACAGCCCACTGCTGGAAGAGGAGGAGGAGCCGGGGCTCAGGGCATGGGTAAGTGGGCGCAGGTGGGATTGGGGAGGGGGTTCGATTCTCGCGTGGCGCATGTGAAAATGAAGCTTGGGGAGGGTGGCGAGGAAGGAAGGAACACCTGCGACTGGAGGAGAAAAACAGACAGCCCACTGCTGGAAGAGGAGGAGGAGCCGGGGCTCAGGGCATGGGTAAGTGGGCGCAGGTGGGGTTGGGGTTTGATTCTCGCGCGGCGCATGTGCGGATGAAGCTTGGACTGATGCTGCGTTCACCACCAAACGTCCGTAAATCAACGTCCGTAAAAAACGTATATAGGAGTATATAGTTGTTTGCGGTGTGCCATGTACTCCTAGATACGCTTGACGGATTTACGGATGTCTGGTGAACACGGCATCAAGCTCGATCAACCTCAAATTGTTTTGAGTATTTTTGAATACTTTTGGGTGGTTGGGAAGAGTGGGGCAAAACCTATCCACGTGACTGGGGAAATTTTCCCACCATTGCCAGTTTTAGCCGCCATGGAAACATGACTCTTATAAATAGCAACTTTGGCTAAAGGGGAGGTAAAAACCGGCAAAAAGGATGGGCGGATTTTTCTGGGCGGTTGCCCCACACTACCCTACCCTACACTACACATACTAGGTGTTTGCAAATGAATAGGGACGTATGAAGGTAGTTGTTCAGTGAGATGTAGATGTAAGATCAGAAGATATCCACAATCTCCAGCCGTTCTTCATTACTGGATATTTTTGGAAGTGTCAAGAAGTCGGGCGCTGTTTCGTTCTCGTCCATTTCATGCAGTTCGATGTTCTTCCTCCTTATGAACAGCTTAGCATCCTTGAATATGTCATTCTGATTCGCCTTTTGCAACAGTCGATAGCTCCAGTATGGCCCAATGACCATTGAGACGAAGCGAAGATACGTGGCGGAATGCAAGAGCAATATTCTTCCTACAGGGTGTACCAGTTGTAGCTGCAGATATATGCCAAAAATGATGGCAGACAACAGGCAGCTGAATGTGGTCAGAATGATGGTGGGCAGGAAAAGGGATGACAATTCCACTGATTGGCTTAGCTCCAGACCAACGTAGAGGTTGGAGAGAATTTTGCTGGATTTCAGGCTGGCTAGCTCTGTACGGGTGGTACGCATGGTCCATAGGAGGACAGCTAAGAGGGGCAGCTGTATGCTACCATCGTCGTTTGATGTGTGCGTTTGGTGCAGAAGACTGACAATTAGCGTGTCAAAAAACCAGTCGAAGAATGGTTACCTATTTTGAGACGCCCTGTATTCGCCTTGCTCCATAAGAGCAGTTGTCGTTTCGACCGCCTCGCCTAATTTGAGCTGTGGTTAGTTATCACACACAAGCAAAGCACGTCGAAGCAATTATCTTCCCTGTGTGTGATAACTACAGCTCAAAAATTCCGGCGTACTTTGCGTAAAAAATAATTGCTTCGGCGTGCTTTGCGTGTGTGTGTGATAACTACAGCTCATATTCAGCGAGGCGGTCGAAACGACAACTGCTCTTATGGAGCAAGGCGAATAGCAGACATGCACATTGAACTGATGGTAATATGCAGCTGCCCTAAGGACCCGAAGAGTGCTACTGCCCATGTAATTGTAGTTGAAGCCATTAGTGTTTTCCCTACACCCAGGCTAAGTGACCAAGAATCACAAGAAGTGCTTTGGCTTCTTTTTTGGCTGGATACCAGCTTCAGAGTACTCGTAAGGGTTATTCTTCCTACTAGGGGCACAATCCATGGGCCCACTACCAACCATCTGGTAGTTTTTGGCTGAATAGTCACAGACTTTCTTTGTTTTACAGACTGTCGAGTTTCCCAGGCTCGACAGATGGTGTTAACGATGAGCGTTACGTACAGAACGTGCATGAGGTATCGAAATAGGGACACAAGGCCGACATTACACAGAATGGGCTTACTGGCAAAGAAGCAAGGCCTAATCTGGGGTACTATGATGTCAGTGACTAATTTGATAATGCCAGAAATAAAGCAGTCAACTGCAATGACGAAGTGAAGATGAATTTGGAGAAAGCCAAACTTCTGGTAGGAGCTGCGAAATTGCCACAGTTTTCGGAGGAACAGGCAGTTTGTTACTGCTCCAATAAACTGCAATGCGACCATAATGGACGTTGAAATTAGCCAGAGATAGTGGTACGTGTAGATGGGAGATGAGGGCGCTATACAGGGTGTCACATTAGCGTTTTGATAATTGGTGGAATAGTTACTTGATGAGTAGCTGGTGGTCATTTTGACGTTTCTAAGGAAGTGACTATTTTACCTTTTTTAATTCTTGGTATCGCGAAACGGGAGATTGAAAAGTCTTCTGCACAACTGATTTGTGTTGTGTTGTCATTAGGAAGACGTTGAATGAGGAAGGCTAGGAAAGCAATGGATTAGTAATGATAAAGAGTAACAAAGCGGATTTTGGATGAAGAAATAAATCTCCAATCATGTGAAATGATGGTATGGTACTGAGGGGTAAGTTCGGACAGGTGAGAAATGCCTCACGAGCAAAGTTATGCCATTGGTGGGTAAAGTAGTGTTTGGTAGCTTTTCCCGCCCGGTACAATGTAATCATGCAGATATTGAGCTCAACAGATGGACAAGGCAATATATTGTCCAAATTTTCCCCCTTTGACTGTAGTCCAGTAGGGTACTTTTGGGGTACACCCGGACATGGGATAAACCACCTTTACCCGGCCACCTGTATACGCGGTTTATCCCGCCAATAAAACCGGCCGGGGTTTACCCCACGATACCCTACGTACATACGGGATGTTTTGTCACGTTGCTGCCTCTTTGGTGCATGTACACGTACATACATAAGTCGTCTGCGTGTGCGGCTTAGTATTTTGTAATTTTGATCTGTTTTTGCTCCCGGTACTTAATCTTCTTACCTGTGACTTTTTGTTTCAGAAGCGTCTTTGGCTTATCTGCGGACGATGCCGCAATTCGATATGATGCGTCGACTGATTCGAGAGAATCCTACGCTCCTGCCGGCACTGCTGCAACAGTTGGGGCAGAGCAACCCTGAACTTTTGCAGGTATTATGCAAAAAAGCACTAAGGGTACGTATGTGCAGTACCGCTGCATTAGCAAGAGCATACGTGCTGTTCAACACGTACAGTACTAATGCGTCATTGGGGCGCTACAGACGTGAATCTCCGAATTCGCGAGCTAGTTAAAAAACAAAAAAATGTCGCAGAAAATTTACGACGCGGCGCGTGAAGCTCCGCAAAGTGGTAAAAGCTGCTCGTCGTTGCTTTCTCCCCTTACGAACGAAAACGTTTACGTGTGAACAACCAAATTACGCTCCGATTACGCTCGAATTTGGAGGATCATCGGAGCGAACTCGCTCGGAGATCGTCTGTAGCGCCCCATTCAATCGCCTTACTGCAACTCATCCATAGTTCGCCACCGCAGTCTCTGTTTCCTGTTCCATGTTTCTGTAATTCCAAGATACAGTATTTTGCACCGTGTCGTCATGTCTTTGTCCCTTTGCTTCAGTTGATCAATCAGAATCAGGAGGAGTTTGTGCGCCTGCTGAACGAGGAGCCGTCGGCCGCCGCTGCCGGAGGAGGAGGAGGGGGAGGCGGGGGCAGCGCGGACACCGGGGGAGCCGGGGGAGGTCGGGCGCGCGAAGTCCCCGGCCACCCGGGCCAGTTCATGCTGCAGGTGACGCCGGAGGAGAGGGAGGCCATCAATAGGGTAAGGAGGGAGAGGGAGGGTAGTGTGGGGCAAATCCGGAGGGGATTATTGCGTGAGGTAAACGCGGCCGCACACATAGAATGAAAGGCCGGATTTACCCCACAATGCCTGACGCCGGAGGAAGGGAGGCCATCAATAGGGTAATGGGGAGAGAGTAGTTTGGGGTAATTTGGGGTAAACGTGGCTGGTATTATTCGTGGGGGTACAACGAGGTCGCAAACCTAGAAAGAACGGCTTTTAGTCGAATGAACGGCCGGGTTTACCCTACTGTACCCTATGAAGAGGCGATTGATAGGGTAAGAAGGGGAAGAAAGGATGGAGAAAGGGGGTAGGATGGGGTAATTTGGGGTAAATCCGGCCGGTATTATTCGTTGGGGTACAACGAGGTCGCAAACCTAGAAAGAACGGCTTTTAGTCGAATGAACGGCCGGGTTTACCCTACTGTACCCTATGAAGAGGCGATTGATAGGGTAAGAAGGGGAAGAAAGGATGGAGAAAGGGGGTAGGATGGGGTAATTTGGGGTAAATCCGGCCGGTATTATTCGTTGGGGTACAACGAGGTCGCAAACCTAGAAAGAACGGCTTTTAGTCGAATGAACGGCCGGGTTTACCCTACTGTACCCTATGAAGAGGCGATTGATAAGGTAAGAAGGGGAAGAAAGGATTGAGAAAGGGGGTAGGATGGGGTAATTTGGGGTAAATCCGGCCGGTATTATTCGTTGGGGTACAACGAGGTCGCAAACCTAGAAAGAACGGCTTTTAGTCGAATGAACGGCCGAGATTACCCCCACCGTACCCTATGGGGTAACTTGGGTCGAGTGGGAATACTAGTACAGCTCCCAGTATGAGTATAGTAGACTATCTGCTGATGTAAAAATTTTTCCGAAAATCCATCACCTTCCATCTCCAGTGGGATTTAGTGCGTTTTCATATCATGTCGTACCTTTTATGTCTTGGCCGACTATTCCCCCAGCTACCACGTTGTATCTCACTTTCTTCCTCTCTTTTTCCAGCTCAAGTCCATGGGTTTCCCGGAGCCGATGGTAGTGGAGGCCTACTTCGCTTGCGACAAGAACGAGAACTTGGCCGCCAATTTCCTCCTGCAGCAAATGGACGAACTGTACGCAGATATGGAGGCGGCTGGCGGAGGAGGAGGAAATCAGCCACCTAGCGGAGGAGGAGGGAATCAACCGCCCCCGGATCAACAGGGAGGAGGCGGTCAACAGCAGTAGTTGTTTTTTAAAGGGGGGATCTGGCAGGAAAATTTGTATGGGGAGGCAAATTTCGAGAAATCACATCCTCTTTTGATCTAACCCCATGTTTGGGAGCCGATTTTGCCTCTTGTGATGCAGATGGGTTGACGGCGGATGTCCGTTTACGGACGTCTAGTGAACGCACCATGATATGTAAAATTGCATCCTCGTTCGATCTAACCCCTTGTTTTGGAGCCGATTTTGCCTCTGTGAAGCAGGGAACCAGTTGGAATGTGCGAAATAGGCCAAAGTGATCCGAAATCCCCTTGCTAACTGGTTCCGTGCATCACAGAGGCAAAATCGGCATGGGGTTAGATCGAAAGAGGATGAAATTTTACATTTCCCGCCAGATCCCCTTTAAATTTAGTGGGATTGGCGTAGGTACGTGTGCATGTGTGGTGATTCGAAAGTGCAGTATAGTGTACGTTCAGTACGTGAGTGATGGAAAGCTGGGTTGGCTACTGTTCGGTCACCATGTATGCGTACTACGTACAGTACCGTATTTACCGGTAGATAACCCCCCCCCCCCCCCAATGCATAACGCCCCCCCCCCCCCCCCAATGCATACCCCCATATTGTCAAAACATAAAAAATGCCCAATGCATAACCCCCCCCCTATGCATACCCCCATATGTACTGTACAGTACCTGAACCTACCTATGTAAGCTGGTCATATAGTACCCATAGCCACTCCCACACCAAGCTAAGATGCCTATAGGCCTGCTTGGGGGTGTATTGTACTAGAATAACCGTGTTTTGACCTCAATTATGCCCTAAAACACGTGCTTTTGACCTAAAAAATATGCCTCTGCGCACCTCTCAAAAACATAAAAAATGCCCCATGCATAACCCCCCCCCCCAATGCATAACCCCCCCTATGCATACCCCCATATGGGACCTCTCAATTTTTGCATACCCCCATGGGGCTATGCACCGGTAAATACGGTAATGTAAATGCATGTTTGGATTGGAACTAACGTGTGATGGCGCGTTCACCAGACGTCCGTACGGACGTACGTCCGACGCATCTATATACATGAACCATGTACTCCTAGATACGTCGGACGGTCTAGGAGTACATTGTTTAAGTATATAGATACGGCGGACGTACGTCCGTACGGACGTCTGGTGAACGCGCCATGATGGGGAATGCATTGATGACAGGGATGAGTGAGCTACAATTATTTGAGTGACGACTCTCTGTGAAGCAGCACGGTTTGTTGTTTGATAAACTTTGCCCTGTGTGTTGCGCACTAATCTATGGCTTACTGAGCTATTGTATTTTATCGTTGTTGCGCATTAGAAATTGCTATCAAGAACTACTATTAGACCATTGTAATGATTGTAATAGCTCTTATGCAGTGCACAAATAAGAACGTGCTTTTATTTCCTATGCTATCGCAAATGAATACACCCTTGTTAGGACAAGGATGTTTGGCTTTTGTTTTGATTTTCCTATCGTTCATAATGTTTATTATTATTGTTTATGTGTTTGTTTTCTATCTATGATGGCTTCTGCGTGTCTTGGTTCCTTTCTTACCAATGAATATTTTCCTTTCTTTCCCTTCAAGCAAAATCGTGATGTGCAGTATGTACCTATTGTTATTAGCTAATATTGTTGTTTTCTCTCGTTGGATTTCTTTGTTGCTATTGTGTGAGTACGTACAGCGCATACGACCATGTGTATGAATATGCGGGAAATATTGATATGGTACTGGATTTTAACGTAATAATAATGGCGAACGATGTTTTGCGAGTAGAAAACAGTTAGTAATACACAACAATGTAGGGTATTGGTGAAATATTGTTTACCGGTATACATTCATGTATCATGTGTGTAGCTTCTGAAATTCGTTGAATACTACCGTACACCACTGGAATAATGTGCTTATCCAAACCAAAGTGATCTACAACATCGATCACACCTGTATATCGCGCTTATTATTTGATTTTTTTGTTGTAAAATTTATTGAAAATAAAAAATTTTCCGGTTTTGTTCCTCTCGTCTCACCGTGTATTTGATTATTGGTGCACATTTTGCCACAAAAAGTTACCGTCTTTGCAATGTGCTCTCTAAAACTATTTGGCATATATTTTACTTTTATTTGGTTGCCCAAAGCGTAAGGAAATCTCTCTTGTAGGTGTTAGTTCGTTTTGGATTGGAGCGGAAACCCAGAGAATTTATTTTATTTAGTACATGTGCCTACGACCCAACCTGGCTTTGCATCCGCGTTGAATAACTGCTTTGAATAATCTTATTCTGTGACCAAGAAAACAAATTGTTATGGACCTGTTGCAATTCTCAGCGCAAGTAATAAAGTCTATTCGTTATTTTTTAGAGTTTGTCGTCCTAAATCAAAGAGATGTCGGTAGCAGGCGTTGATTTTCGGAATCAGGAGGAAGCTCGAGAGTATGCGCGACGTTTGGGCATCGAGTACAGGTTCGGTTGTCTGGAGGAGAAGAAGCCGTACGCTTGCCACCTTTTAGGCCCCCTTTACACGCAAAAAATGTTGATGGGTGATGTGTGGAGAAACCAGTTTTAAAGGAAAATTTGCCAGATGTGCCATGGAATCGAACCCTGGGACCTAACGCATTCCAGGCAACACCTGGATGAACTTAGTAACACAATTGAACATGCCAGGATAAATTCCCGCGATTTTTTCAATTACCAAATGATACAATTACCAGAAACATGGCGTCTTCATTGGCTTGATTCAACAATTATACGAAACACTCCGAAATTTTTGCCGCAACTCGCATTTATTTCCACTCAAATTTTTGACCCAACCTTACCCCGAAGTTTTTCGCGTGTAATGGGGGCCTTTAGGCGACTACCTTGAAGCCGTGGAACTGCAATTCGCTCAAGCGTTCCAGACGTACAAAAGCAACTGTCTCGAGCGATCCTATGCGCACTCTTGCTACAAATACGGCAAGTATCTGGTTAACGCCCAAGGCGGATGCGAACGGAATTTAGACGAAGCAATGGCTGCATTTAGCAAAAGCTGTTCCGGCAATTTCGCCAAAGGATGCAAGGTTCAGGGACTGCTGCATTTGCATGGAACTGGGCGTATCAACACGGCGCATTGGGTTGGGTAAACTCGTGAGCATGATGCTTCAAGCCTGGTAGTACGTCAGGTACAATGGGTAAATCTGTAAGAATGCTGTTTCACGTCAGGCCGATTATGGGTTTTAACGAATAACAGTGGTGGAGTGAAAATTTCTAAATTTGAAGAGCATTGACCTATGTTTCAAACTTTCAAGTATAAAAATGGGTAAACCGGTGACGATAATGTTTCAAGCCGTGTTGATACGCCTGTCTGCTATTGACACCACTAAGCCCGACCTCTCGGCGGCAGAAACATCACTAAAGAAAGCTTGCGAACAGCTGGAAGACCCGAATTCCTGCTACCTGCTCAGCGCACTGTATTTACCGCCGGAAGCCAAATGCGACAAGTCGAAGGAGACGTCAGAGTCTGCTGCTTCTGCTAATGAACAAACAAAAACAACTCGGCCCATAATTCGTGCCGACTATCCATCTGCACTGAAATATGCGCTGATGGCGTGTGAATGGGGCAACTATGAATCTTGCTCCAACGCGAGTCGAATGTACAGACTGGGACTTGGCACCGAGAAAAATCTGGAGAAATCGAAGGAGTTTTACGAAAAAGCGAAGGATTTGGCGGACTCTGGATATGTGGCCTTTGGAGAAGGAACGTGATGTCTTTAAAGAGGTACTGTACCGCTTGCTACTTCATACGTAGGGTAACTATAGGCGTAGGTAGCTTCGAGTATTACAATTCGGCTGAAGTTGTTGAGAGATTGTGGACGATTATGTTCAAATTTGTTTGCGAAAAGCTGCTTCTTTTACATCGAGGTTACTGTGTATGTACCTACGTATGTACATGCGCGATTGTATAATATTGAAATGTGGCCATGCATACGAACACGAATAGGGTATCACAGTCCATGAAATTTTGAGCACATCATACAGACACAAGCCAACACCGTGAGAGTCGGCATTTACATACCTGTCACCTACCAACCCTAAGACCCATGGTTACACACATACAAAAATAGCCCAGCAACAATGACGTGTACGAAGTACAAACACATTTTCTTCAAAGGTACACAACTTCTCCACCATTATTCCAGTAATGCCTGGTAATGTAATGCGGGATAATGTTCTTATTCTGGTAATGCCTTCCCTTTAGTTTCCTTGAGACACAACATGGCTAGCACAAGAGCAGTAGCCGTTCCTAATGACAGTGCATAGTAGGGCAGAGCAGGCCAGGTTTCTCCAGTTGCAAAAACATATGGTGACACAGCAGAGCCCACCCTCGCAGCTCCAACACAAATCCCTGTTGCAGTTGACCTGATGTCAGTGGGAAAGAGTTCTGAGGCGAGCTGGTAGTTTGTGAGCCAGGCTCCTTCGGTAATTCCATAGGCTACCATGAGCACAATGGTCAATCCACGACTGAGCTGCCCAGTGTCTGTACTGGGAATTGCCAGTGCAATGAAGAGCAACAAGAAGGCTGGAATTAGCAGAGAATAGCAGTGAATGAACTTGCGACCAACTCGCAGGAAAGTCCTGTCCAGAAAAACAGCAAACAGACAGGTGCACCATGGCAGAGCGCCAATGGCGCCTAGCAGCTGAAATGGGTTGCCAAAGAGATGACCAATGTGAAAGGCTAGGCCGAAGATAATCACTGCCACCACGAACCAGTTTATGACCAGTGGGAAGGTGTACTGGTAGCGGAGAGTTCTGGAGAGCTTTGACAGACCTTCAGTCAGTGGATCGCCAGCTGTTCCAGTTGTAGAAAATGAGTGCAGTTGAAGCAGATGGTGATTGGCTGAGCTGGTCTTGAAGCTGGAGATTCGGCGATTCCACCAGGCGATGGTCTCAAAAGCTGCCACAGTCTCTTCATCAGTCTCCAGTTGCTGGTAGTGTGCTCCAGCAGTTTTCTGCTGACTCATCAGCCACCGAGGACTCTCAGGTATGAAGTAGTAGATGATCAGGAGGCTGGGCAGACTCTGGATATTGGAGATGAAGCTTAGCAGTCGCCAATCTCTGGTCTTGTAGGACAAGAAGGAAAACCAGATGATGCAGGAGAACCAGAAGCCCATGGGCTGCAGCAGGAAGCGATGGCGTCTACCCACACTCTCCACCAGCAGAGTCCACAGTGCCACCAGGTGGCCTCCCATGAAGAAGCCAAGGATGCAGCGCCAGTTGGCATATGCCTCCCAGCTGGGGCTGAAGTCCACACTGAGGTAGGCTCCAATGATGATCTCTGCCAGGCAAGAGCTGACCAAAATCCGCTTGCGTCCATAGGTGTCAGTCAGTGGACCGAACAGCACAGTTCCGACAGCAAAGCCCATCATCTGGAGAAAGATGATGTGGCTGATGCCTGAGGATCGCTCGCATACCAGCCGATAGTGAACTGCCAGTGAGTAGAAGCCAGCGGGCTTGCTCAAGTTGGCTTTGAACTGGCGCAACGCCTCAGGGCATTGTTGCAATTCTCTGGCAGTTGAGCAGGTTTCTGGAGTGAATGGCTGGAAGGCTGGCTTTCTGCTGTTGCTGCTATTGTTTGTGACAAATGGTGCAGCTGTTTGTGGTGAACTGAGACAGCGCCAATCAGTGGGGAACAGACCTCCAACACTCATGAAGTACAGGTTTGCTGAAAGACAGCCATTGGACCACAGAATTATGCCATAGAGAAAGGCTTGATAGCGGTTGAATGAACCAACCTCCTCCAGCAAAGACTCATAATCCATACTGAGCTGAGATGGAATGAACAGGGAAAAGAAAGCGCATCGCTGCCTGGGAAGACACTTTGGAATTCACTTTTCAGTAGTCTGATGACATTTCAAAATTTCACCCACTACAATAAGTACAATAAGCAGCAAGACGGGTTTTTTCTTTCGCAATGTGAGCTTTCGGCCTTCAGTAGGAATTTTGGAGCCATTGTAGCTAGCTACAAGCATGCATAAATCTATGTACTACGAAATTCTGCAATGAGTCCCAAAGGGGAAAAGGGTAATTATGGGTGTTCCTTGAGAAATGATAATGATATCCATGCTGGCATAGCTGAGGTCTCAAGTATGTAAGAGCACAATGTAGAAGCAGGTACGTGTTACGTAGGTAGCAGAACGCAATCGATGCATGCAAGAATGGCATGCTTATTATTACACCCGAGGTAGCTTTTACCATGCTACATATGAAGACAATTCAGTATTGCACATACAGTAGTTACCGTTGTTGTAGTGTAGTGCAGGAAGAAGCATACTCGTCAAGTGCTGGCAGTAGGTGATGATGACAAAATTACGTTTGTGTGTATTGACTTTATTGACGCGCCCTTTTCTTGTGGTACAAACAAGCTTACAATAAGTAGGTACTACCTCTTCTACACGTACAGTACGTACTGTATGTACGTCCATAGTTGCAGAAATCATGTGGGGACATTTCGTTGTAGTTTCTGTTATGCAAAGGCATTGATTGTGTACAAAATGGATGGCACACACACACTTTCCAAACGGCAAGCACAATTATCAAAGTTTATCATCTCTGTAGCAAATGGGGTTAGTAGTGATCTGGCTCTGCTGCAAGCAAACTGCGTTTCAACCTTACAAATCCCAGGGCAGTATGCACATGCATACGCATAGTATGCGTACGATACTGTTAGATGCAAGGAAAAGATGAAGACATGCGAACGTTTTCGATATCATCGCTTACTCAAGTGCCATTATCAGTAGCCTTAGGCCTAGTATGCAATAGCCGTGCATTTGCTCGCCTTTCCTCTGCTATTATAGTATAAGTGTTGCCATGCGAAGTGACGAGCTGTTCTGTTCCTCACGCGTTGGCATGGAGCCACGCTTGGTCGACCACAGACCCGACTACAATTATCAAATTGGCGTGCTTCAACTGGCTTCCCCTTCCTATGCAATGTGTCCGTATGATAATAAACGCGCCTTTTTATTAGCTATTTACATTTTGCGCTATTACAGTTATCCTTACATTTTGATAAGTATGCGTGAGCGGAATAACACTCTAGACTGTCTAGTGTAGTGTGTGTATTTTTAAGGTGTACTTTTCCCCGCTTTCCTGCCCTCTGGCCTGGCCCCTCCTTTTTGCTTCCTCTTCCCCCCCTTCCCCTTCCCCCCCCCCCCCCCCGGTTTCCCCCCCCCCCGCCCCTCTTTTTGTGGGGGTATACCCCAAATCGGTAGCCCGGAATGCTAATGTGTTTCTGCAAGTTTTTAAAAGCTACTCGGGGAATTTGTTGAAGTTTGGTGCATTGCATCCGGTATAGACAGAAAGTCATACTTTTTATTATTGGACTCGTGTTCTTGGGAGCTGCTACTGTTTTATGCGATAAAACTGTTGTTTATGCTTGACTGGAAAGCTTTACTTCATCACTTGACTTCTCTTCGAAACTCTTTCACGATAAAATACGAAGTACTTTGCCATCTGTCAAATTTCATTGCCTCAGATCGAAAGATGATAAAGACAAAAGTTATTGGCTTCAAAAGTGCGTACTTTCTTTCTTCGATACTTTTGCAGCACTTCTTCTTTCCATGTGGGATTTCTGCAAAGTCTTTTCCCTGATAAAATTCCTCTACGGTTGAATGAAAAGCGCTCTGCTGTTCTTATCTCAAAAATTTATGGTGTACGTATGTAGGTAAGTAGCCTATAGTAGGTCTGTTTTGTTCTTCTACATAAATCTACTATAGCAGCAGGAAGTGCGCAAGACTGAGAACTTTGGCAAATTAGGTTTGACATTTTTAATTTGTGAAAATGGATGTAGCTAAATTTTGTCACGACCTCTCAGTTGGATTCTGCTGCGCCTTATCTGCCCTATTCATTCACTATGTGCAGCTTAGCTGGCAGCAAATGCAATGTGCCCGACCTTGTTTTCTAGGCTGTAGATTCCTGTACGTGTTTTCTTGGCTCCTTTTATGGGACTCAAAGGAAATTGACTCTGAAAAGTGCTTCGTGACAAGTTTTTTCCAGTCAGAGACTCCTATTCCTATGGCTCGCTCCTACATGCATTTTTACGTACATAAGGCTCATGTAAGTACGTACGTCAATGAATAAGTTAGCCTTCTGTGGCTAGCTTAGCTCTTAGCTAAGCTCACTGTCGTTTACCAACTCCTATCAGTTATCACTTGTCAAAAAGAAAGATGCTTTGTAATATTGAGAAAAGGTGCTGCGGAATAGTACAAGTACCATTGCTGCGAAATGCCCGATTGAGCATTATATGTGGGATGATTATGATTCTGATCTCTTTTCAAGTCTGCCAATGACGCGTGCAAGCTTCTTCCCTTGTGTCTGAAAATCCCTTCAGCTTATAGCCAGCTGTTGCGCGCAAAGGGCCAACCTGAGTGTGCCATTCGGAGCGCCACAACACACTTCTCTATCTCCTCCCTACCCTGTCGGCTGTTTAGAGGGCGGTGAAACAATAAAAGATTGCTGCGGCTGTGTGGCAGGCTTGGGATAAGCCACTGATTGATACCGGTGACGCGAGCTCACGCCACAGCTGCGCACTATGGATTCGGGAAAAGATGGACGCCTTCTAAAACTCGCGCAGGCGCAGTGCCCGCGGTTTGCGCGAGATGATCCTCGCGAAACGTGATCTAGCACGCTACTGACACCCCCGCGTTCTCCTCCGGAAAAGCGATTGTGTTGAGGTCTGGAAACGTGCGATAATGGCAGACTCTTTGGAGCATTCAGAAGAAGAAGCGGGAGAGGATGATACGGAGGAAGAAGCTGAACAAGCAGCCACTT
The DNA here is from genome assembly GCA_030247985.1 of Epsilonema sp. ZAB3_2. Classification (NCBI taxonomy): domain Eukaryota; kingdom Metazoa; phylum Nematoda; class Chromadorea; order Desmodorida; family Epsilonematidae; genus Epsilonema; species Epsilonema sp. ZAB3_2. Next base: position 33,136 of record JASAMW010002193.1, on the reverse strand, counting down.
GCAGCAATAGTGCAACAACTTCGAAAGTTGTCGAAGGAAGTGATGAAAACTGGGCGCAACAACAGGAAGGAGAGGACGCTTTGACTGCGGCAGCGAAAAGAACGCGGTTAAGACGGTTGGCGACGACAGCGGTAGAGGATGAACACGACTCGTCGCGATATAACTTGAAAGAGACTGTGTCCAGCTCATCTTCAACTGGAAGTTGGGGACAAGACAGGGAGAGGACAGGAGGAAAGAGCTCCTTGCTGCGGAAGATATTCAGGACGACTGCTAGGAACACGAGCTTGAGCTTTTCTGGTAAGGCATTGGCTTTGGCTTTGGTAGGGTACACGTACAGTACCAACCTGGGGTATTACCTAATCCTACTAAGTGTATACACCTAATCCTACGTATGTGTATTTTGTGATGCAGTGACAATAACGTACGTATAATGCAAATTGCTCCGCAAGGTTTATCGCAGTCAGCACCCGCTTTCCTTTGGTGGTAATTTTGGCATACGTGTTTCACCACGCTCGTTGCGTTGCACTCTGTTTTCGTGTAGCTGCATTGCCTGTTTTCTCAGTCTTGGGTTCGCTGACTGCTTGCGTACCCTGATGTTGAAAGATCACAAACCGCTGTGTACAGCGTGTCACAATAATAACTGAACATAATTACAATAGGTACCGAAGGTAAAATGAGTAAGCAGCGTAGGTAATGCTTTGTCTTTTATTTGCTCTCCGCCTGTGGGAAGGGAAAACAAACACGTAGAGCTTGTTTCGAAAGGTCCAAAGCTTGCAATAGGTATTGGTCGGTCATAGGCGGTATTTTAGGCTGATCCGCTTTATGTAGCTTGCTCTTTTGACTATTCTGTTTATGTAGGTACAGTACCTACTATGCGAATTGTAAGAGACAGTTTGACTTTGCTAGGCTTTGCTATTGATTGATTCATAAAAATTGTCGATTATTTTTGTTGTCATGCCGCGTTCACCAGACGTCCGCATGAAGCTGTACGTCCGTCCGTTCGTCAACCCGTAACGTGCCCGTTTGTCCGTCCGTCAACCCAACCCCACGTCAACCGTATACGGGTTGACGGACGTCTGGTGAACGCGGCATCAACCTCTTTTATTATGCAAATCTATTTTTCTTGTGTTTTCTTTCTGCAGGCGAAAAGGAGGATGCGGATTTCTCGCCGACTCTGGCGCTGGCCATCCTGAACTGGCAGATGTTCAGCCGGAGTCTGGCGTTGGTCGGCGATCTGAGCGCCCAGCCGCCGCACGGCGCCGCCGCCTCTGCCCGATCCGACACGGACCTGCGGCGCAGATACAGACACTCGCTGTGGAAGGAGGAAGCGGCGGAAGATGGTGAGGAACAATACCGTATTTACCGGTAGATAACCCCCCCCCCCCAAAATGCATAACCCCCCCAATGCATACCCCCATATTGGCAAAACATAAAAAATGCCCAATGCATAACCCCCCCCCCCCCCCCCCCCCTCATGCATACCCCCATATGTACTGTACAGTACCTGAACCTACCTACATAAGCTGGTCATAAGCTACCCATAGCCACTCCCACACCAAGCTAAGATGCCTATAAGCCTGCTTGGGGGTGTATTGTACTAGAATAACCCTGTTTTGACCTCAATTATGTCCTAAAACACTTGGTTTTGACATAAAAAATATGCCTCTGGGCACCTCTCAAAAACATAAAAAATGCCCCATGCATAACCCCCCCCCCCCCCCCCAATGCATAACCCCCCCCCCCCCCCCTATGCATACCCCCATATGGGACCTCTCAATTTTTGCATACCCCCATGGGGCTATGCACCGGTAAATACGGTAAGTTTTTACTGAGGAAAATGAGTTTTTACTGTGCTGCACAAGTGCGCTATACACGTGGTGAGTAAACAAATGGTGAATTCACGGTGGAATTTGAACTTCGAGTTCTGTTTTGCGTTTTGAGCATTCTCACTTGTTCTCACGCGCAAAATATTTCTCATGTGTTCACACGTGGTGAGTTTGAAACTCACGGTGAATTGGTGAATTCACGGTGGAATTTGAACTTCGAGTTCTGTTTTGCGTTTGAGCATTTTCAGTTGCTCCCAAACGCAAAATATTTCTCATGTGTTCACACGTGGTGAGTTTGAAACTCACGGTGAATTCACCGGACTCCCTATGCTTCATCGCATACTTACGGGGAATTCCCCGTGAGTTTACTCACCTCGTTTGTAGCGCACTACTGATGCAGGTGTGATGCCGCGTTCACCAGACGTCCGTAAATCCGTATGTCCGTCCTTTCGTCAACCCGTAACGTGTCCGTCCGTCTGTCAACCCAACCCCACGTCAACCGTATACGGGTTGACGGACGGACGTACGGAATTACGGACGTCTGGTGAACGCGGCATGAGGTACGTACTATATGTACAGTACAGCAGGTATGTACGTTTTCGTACGTAATACTGTGTGTACGGACTACGCACTGCACATAGAAATTACTACGCATCATATTTTTGCTCCTATATGTAGTTTAGCGTTCGCCTTCAAGGTGCGTATTTTAACGAAAGCACACCAACGCAGTGCCGAAAACACGCGTTTTGCAAGCTCAGGTGGCACTACAGCAGCTGATTTAAGAAACGTTTTCTGTAAGGATTGAGAGTAGGCTGTAGTGTACGCGGATGGGGGGTATTTTTTGGAAATCGAGATAATATGCCTATCGGATTCCCCATCAAAAACTGCATATGTGGATGAATTTTGAAAAAAAATTTGTTCAGGCATCATCGAGATATTGATGGGTAAAGGCTGGAAGGTCGCATTTTGCCGTTTTTCAACGTTTTTGGCCATATTTCAGCAACCGGAGTGTGTAGCGGGCTACAATTTGGCACACACATACATCCCATAGGGATCCATGTCTGGACCAAATTTGAGCCCAATCCGCCACTTGTACAGCGAGATATAGCATCAGAAAGCTCAAATTTACGTATTTTGCACCTGTTGCAAACTCGGTTATATGAATACCACGGCGCGAATACATGCCCTGCACGGGGTAAAATTTTGAGAGGAAGTAGAGAAGGGTTAGGCCTACAACTTTTAGTACTACCGCAAAAATTCTCTATGTTTACAATTGGGACTACAAAGCTCTTGAAAGTGGAAAAATTCAGCAAAAATGTTCCCGCCTTTTTTATTATCCAAGATAAAAGAGCAATACCTCTGAAATTTTTTCCTCATAAGTAACCTATCTTATGTAGAATTTGATTTAGATTTCAAAAATAAAATCGTTTTCCCCCAAAAAATTTAACCCCTAGCATATAATTGTGCAAAAATTGTATATTTTTGAGAATTTTTGGGTAAGGGTTAAATTTTTTTGGGAAAACGATTTTATTTTGAAATCTACATCAAATTCTACATAAGATAGGTTACTTATGAGGAAAAAATTTCAGTGGTATTGCTCTTTTATCTTGGATAATAAAAAAGGCGGGAACATTTTTGCTGAATTTTTCCACTTTCAAGAGCTTTGTAGTCCCAATTGTAAACATAGAGAATTTTTGCGGTAGTACTAAAAGTTGTAGGCCTAACCCTTCTCTACTTCCTCTCAAAATTTTACCCCGTGCAGGGCATGTATTCGCGCCGTGGTATTCATATAACCGAGTTTGCAACAGGTGCAAAATACGTAAATTTGAGCTTTCTGACGCTATATCTCGCTGTACAAGTGGCGGATTGGGCTCAAATTTGGTCCAGACATGGATCCCTATGGGATGTATGTGTGTGCGAAATTGTAGCCCGCTACACACTCCGGTTGCTGAAATATGGCTAAAAACGTTGAAAAACGGCAAAATGCGACCTTCCAGCCTTTACCCATCAATATCTCGATGATGCCTGAACAAAATTTTTTCTCAAAATTCATCCACATATGCAGTTTTTGATGGGGAATCCGATAGGCATATTATCTCGATTTCCAAAAATACCCCCCCATCCACGTACTATGCAACCGGTACAGAAAACGTTTCTTAACTACGTCCGTACTTGCATACCTACGTGGTAAACTACAGGCCGCAGTGGTTTTAAGACTGAGTGGGCGACCTGTTGGGAGTGGGAGCGAGCTGAGTTTAAAACCGTGATCGGATCTGCTACCTACATAAGCTCGGATAATCCTGTAATGAATTGCTGCCTATGTAATAGGCCTACTTGAACCCCGCCATCTGTTTTGCAGCATTATCATCCGCGACAGAAGAAGAATTTGAGGGTGCGGTCACTTCCCCGTCATCTGCATCTGGTACGGGGCGCCGCACATCGACCGCAGTAACAACCGGCATCCTGTCGCCGTTTGGGGGTCGTGGACTTCGACGTCAGAGTTCGGATCCGGCTTGCGAGTTGCTGCTAAAAGCAGGACCGAACGTGAAAGCGGATCAAGTGGACAGATTGCGGTAATGGTTCATTTTTTATAAAATTACATTTCCTTTGAACTTTTTTAAAGAAAAGAACTTTCGGATCCGGAAGCTCATCATTTTTTTAAAACTTTCTTTTACTGCTACTCATTATTGGCTCAACCGGCTGACCTTTGAAGCGACAGCTTTTCGGATGAGTGAATTCTGAAAGTTGTCGAATCAAAGTCAACCAGATGAGCTCCTGTACATAGAATAGGATGCGTCCCTTAGGGGCATCGCTGCATCAGATTTTTCTCCGTGAAAGTTTGAGGATGGTGTACCTAATATTTGCAGAAAAATATAGGTAATTGGGCTTCCGGGAAACGGGAGCTCCCCTAAGCCCAACTATATATTTTTGATATTTTTTGACGAATTTTCCAGAAGCAAAAAAGTTGTTGCAATAACAATTTTCTATCACTTCCGGAACTTGCGTCAAGAACACATTGAAGGATTTCCTTCAGATGAGGAAGTATGAAAAAACTGACAGATTTTTCCATTTCTTGAGCGCTATTCCCTTGCGCGCAATAATGTACATACAGTACAGTTATGTACTACGTATGATCAGCAAGCCTGCGTAATGCACGTACTGTATGTAAGTAGTAAGCTCACCTAAATGTGTGTATGTACCTGCAAAGTATGCATAATCTTGTTCACAACAATGGGCCCTTAGTATCTCTATCATGTGATAGATTTGCCGTAGGGTGTACGTTATCTACGTATGTACTTCGTAGAAAATAGCTACGCTTGGGATTTCAAAAATACAACAGGTCATTAGCCGCTTATGGTGGGTGTTCTTCTGCTATATTTTTCTGATAAGACCTGCCCGCTTTTGACAGGTATTATAATAGCGAATTTTTGAGCTGCTGCTTGCTGTTAGTTGACTCACATTTTCCATCTTGTTTTTCTTTGATAGCAAGCCTGTTGTCTGTAAGCTTTTGAAAATGTGACTAGTGAAGTATGACGCATTTAGGGTGGAGAAGTGAGCAGCTAGGTTGTGAATCTTTAGCTTGTGATCGGAAAGTTTGTTTTTGAGAACGCGAAAAGTGCGAATTCGATCCCTAATTCTTCACATCGTCTGAACAAGTTTGCGTGCGCTACTTTTGTATTTTTCATTCGGTGTTGTAACCGGGCACGTTCACTCTGTTTTCGACAGGTTTTTTACTGACGCAAACTTTTTTCATAGCTGTACAACTGCATAGTGGCCTAGTGGGTAATATTTTATAAACAGACGGCTGAATAAATCAAGCTGAAAAAATATTAGATAGGTGGTAGTAGATTGAAATATTTCAACAGTATATAGGCCTATACTGTTGTTATCAAGAATATCGGAGGGAGTAAGAATTCTATTCTGTGAAGAAAAACCTGAACGATTGCTGGCCCATTTATTCCGTCAAAAATATTACCATATATCCACCATGGTGGATCCGTCAAATTTGTTCACTTTCAGCCGAAAAATATGCTTTTCTTCACAGTACGGTATTCTTACACTCTCTTATATATTCTTGCTGTTATCGGTACCCCCTCTACCCGGCAAATGCTTGTTGCCTTCTGTTCTGATGTGTCACTAGCTTGAATACAGTACTGTAGGCTTCTTGTTGTTACGCTAATACGGTCCAATACTAAGGTAGGCTATGATTTATTTTATTTTTTATATTCTGTTTTCTGTAGCTGAGATTTCGCAATGTTACGTACTTTTGGTGTAGCGTGTGTAACTACTATTGTACGCACAAAGCAAAAAGCATTTTTTGACTGGCAAAAATTTCTATCTTATTATTCATCACACTTCGATGCATTTTGAAGCTAAACCGTTTGTTCGCTATTGGCGCTTCTCTTTTCTAAAATCCAACTATAGGTTTTGTGCAGTTACCCTACTAGGGGAGTAGGCGGATACAAAAGTGAATCCTAAATAAACTGCAGCTCTCGACAGCTTACGCATAGCGTGTAAATAGTACGGTACTGTAGGTACATAACATAGGCGATAGGCCATTGATAAAATCCTTGAATCAAAATAGCCCAGCCTGCCCACAACTGATCTGCCTTTTTGCTGTCATTCAAAACCAGATACGCTTGTATGTACGTACCCTAGGTGCAATGAAACGCCACCATTCACTTCCAGCCGGCTTTACATTCATGCGCTTTTTGCCCGCAAATTTCAATGAATGGGCTGAACGTGGCTAGTAATCTCATCTAAAATACATGCCACACACACAGCTAGCAAGTTCCCAGCTGTCGCGCTTTAGTACTCTGCGTTGCTATACATACAACCGTTGGGCGTTGACCTTACCTGCATGGAAAAGCCTGGACACTTTTTAGTTTTGCTAAAGCGGCATCTAAACTGGACTATTTAGTCTGTGTTTTATGGAAAACCTTGCAGAGCAAAGGCTGTAAGTGTATGACCAGTTTCATGCTCTCTCTTTCTGTCTACTTTTGCCGTACTATTTTACCAGTCTTGTACACCCCAAAGACCCCTTAAATTTTGTATAGACCTTGGGGATATAAACCGATAAATACGTATGGTATTGTACTGTATTCGTACAGTTTTGTCTGATAGGAGAAAGTAGTATGATAGCCTAGCATAGTAATTTGAGTGCTTGACGTTTAAATTTATTAGCAGTGTTCTGTGTGTGGGATTTTTGGTAAAGGCTTCTTTATTACTTTCGACCCGCCTTTATTGATTTCGCCTCTTCCCTTTCGTAAATCGTAATCGGATTTTTCCGCGGCATTTTTCATTGTTAAACGCATAATCTGATTGATATTCTCTTCAATTTTTCAAATTAGGTTAATGACACAGCGCTGTCAAAGGCATCGTTTGAATGTGCTGTCGACCTGTGACGGAACGATCCACTAATTTTTATGTAAATCTGAAGGTCGCCCACATGAACTTTCGCACCTGTATCACATGAAGAAAGATGGATCGTAAAGAAACTTCTGCGTCATCGCCAAATTTCACCGATGGTAGAGCAGCTGCTTCTTCAAAACTTTTGGAGAACTTTTCAGCTCAAGCTTCCGGATTGCCAAAAGTTCCTTTAGTAGCAGCAAGGAAAGGTGGCACTGGAGTAATGCTCAGCGTTCCAGCTCAGTTTCATTCTGATGGCTACTACCCACTCAGTTGCAGAAGGTCCAACAGTAGCAGGTCCTGTCGAAGGAAAACCAGACCAGTGGAAAGTGACTGGAAAAGAGAGTGGAGCCCGCCCCAAATAAGACCAAGAGCCCAATCATGGGACGCAACTATGGATGGTGGAGTAGATCGAATGAGGAGGCTCAGCCATCTGTTGGATGCATCATCTAATGCGGATCAGTTTGGTGCATCAGCAACTGGAGGTAGAGGTCCTGCTGTGATGGCTATGGAGGGCAGGGGACACATTAGCCCCAGGAGTGCAAGGGGCAAGCGTTCCCTGGAAGAGATGTGCTTGCACTGTCGCTATGAGAAAGAACTGGAAAGCAGACGCCTTCGCATGAATGTTGAAGAGGCCTTGACAATGGGTTTGTCTAAAAAGGACTCAACACCGCTAACTGCAGCACAGCTGAAGAGGGCCACATCAAAGAAGGCTGCTGCTCCTGCAATGCCCAGAGCTGCAACTCCAAATATTATCATTAGCACTTCTGAAGCAGTGACCAAGTTGATCAGCTGCACTGCCCTCTCCTTTGCTGCTACAGGCATGTCTTCTGTTGCTACAGGCACATCTTCGTCTGAAGAAACGAGCACTGGAGAAAGCAGTTGCAGTAATAGCAACATCAGCGAAAGTAGCCAAAGCGATGGCCGCTCTTCCCCATGGCATGAAAGTCCATTTCAGCTGCCTGCTTATGTGGAGAAGCAAAAGCATGATTTGCTGGTGCAGTTGCAAAGATGCAGAAAGGTGATGTTCCCAACAAACTCTGACAACTTGCTAGGAGTGGGTGGTTCTTCAGGAACTGAAGCGGATGGTGGATGGGTCACAGATCAGTCTGAAATAAGTGCCAAGACTATGGCAGTGTCATCAGATGATACAATGCAGCCAAATTCAGGAATGAACAGTAGACGAGTGAGCAACTCTGCCTCAATGCTCATCGCTGATCATAGCTGTAACAGTGGTAGCAGTATCTCCTTGAGAACTGAAACTGCATCACCCATCTGCAGCAGTCCAGGCCCTGCCTGCAGCCGCAAGAGCAGTGCCAAACGTCAATGTGCAAGGGTTAGACAGCCAAGGAAGTCTGTTCAGTCCACATCATCCTCCCTGAGTGATCAGGAATGGCAAGACCAGCTTTTGACTGATCTTCAGCCTGCCTTGTCATCTAGGTGTTCTTCTGCAGCAGTGTCACCTTCTGGAGACCCTAAATCAAGGGACCAAGCACTGTACAGGCCAGGGGCTCCACCTCCTACCAACCGGTCTGTGTCAGTGGATATCTCCAGTGTGCAGAGGAATATTGTTGAATTTCTGAGCAAGTCTGGGGAAGAAGCTGCCCATTTGGAATCGGAATCTGGCGTTTCATCAGATGAGGCAGGTGCCTGTTCATTATTGGAGAGGAAAGATTCCACATCTGCTGCAGCAGTCATGGTGAAAACGCGACGCTCCAATTCTGCATTTGACACTAATCAGATTCAGCGCTTGGATTTTAGTGGCAGTGCTGTCCCGCCTTTTTCAACAAAGATGGAACAACTGTCCAGAATGTTCAGGTTTGCAAACAGGCATTGATTTCAAAAAATACTGGTATACAGTAGTGTGCTTGTGAGTCGCAGTGCTACTGCTACTATATGCAGGTGGGGTGATAAAAGATAGTTGATCAGGGTTTTGTCCAAATAGGCGTAACAAAATCATTTAGCAAATGTGATGCACGGCCATCAGTTACCACTTTTTTATTTTACAAGAGAAAACTCGCACACTGTTCTTGACATCAAGGCAATCATGCTTTTTACCATCTTTGCCACACCCATAAATAACATTTTTGACAAACTAGGCCTAGATACCTAAAACAGCAGTCCAACGCATCATTCATGACCATTTATTGCTTTTTATCACAATATTGTTTGAATGCCTCATGGCACGTTCGCCAGACATCCGTAACATCCATCCGTCCATCCGTTCATCAACCCATAGTGTTTGTCCATCCATCCCTCCATCAACCCATATGGGTTGACATTGACGGACGGATGGACGTCCGTTATGGACGTTACGGACGTCTGGTGAACGCGCCATCAATAGTATATTGTAATGCCGCGTTTATAACCCACTCGAATATAACCCCCTCGTATAAAACCTCCTCTTATATAACCCCCCTAATCGGCCACTAACGTTTTTTAACCCCCGGGGGCTATAAACGAGGCATTACAGTACGTATGAAATTGTTTCAGACGTGCTCTGGTGCGCTCCCCTGTGCTTCGTCAGCACCTGCAAGAGAGCTGGCGTGAGGACCGTCGCGCCCTTCTTGCAGAGAGCAAGTACAGGCACTGGCGCTACTGGCACAACCCACCGGGACCTGCGGAACACATCTGGGTCAGCCTGGGAGGCGGCTCTGGGAGCGGGGGTGGGGGTGGTGGCACTGGCCATCATTACTCCACCAGTGCCAACCCGTGTTACATCGGGGAACTGGACTGCAAGAGGAGTGGGGACAAGCGGAAATGCGCGGCTTGCCATGTGATAGCACATGCGAGCTGCATGCCATTACTTGCGAAGGTACGACGTACGTACGTACATAGGTATGGATGGAATCTCTTACGTTATGTACATTCTGTTTCATCTACAATCAAGAAAGTTAGGCTTGTGACCTTGCGAGTTATGTGGTATTGTGTAGCTAAAAGTACACAATCTATTCTTGAACCAGTTTTCTCACCTTTTTTCTTATGAAGCCTGTTGTCTTCGCCATTATACTACGTAGTTGGAATCGAAATGTCTCCAGCCGTAAATCCGTTTTGCGAGAGTTGTCTCTGGGCATTTGCCTGCGCTGCGCAGTTTACAAAGCCCAGAACTCGCTGGACAGACCATGCCAATAGGTGGCTTAGCGATAAAGAGTTTTATGTTGGGCCACTAGTGCGCTACACACGTGGTGAGTAAACTCACGGGGAATTCCCCATAGGTATGTGATGAAGCATAGGGAGGCTGGTGAATTCACCGGGAGTTTGAAACTCACCACTTGTGAACACGTGAGAAAAATTTTGCGTTCAGGAGCAAGTGAGAATGCTCTACACGAAAAATAAAACTCGAAGTTCAAACTCACCATCCATCGAATTCACCGTGAGTTTACTCATCACGTGTATAGCGCAGTACTGATTGATTTTGCGCGACTGCGCACTTCTTCAGATGAACCTCCACTGCAAGACCACCTACCAAGACGCGGCGCTGAGCAAGCTGCAGCAGCGCTCGGCCAATCAGCAGCAGCAGGAGCGCATCGCTCCTCGCCATCGCCACCACTGGGTCCACAGATGGCGTCAGGATGGACGGTGCAAGAAATGCGGAAAGTCGTTTCAGCAGAGATTTTTCAAGGAAAAGGTCAGAGAACTTGAAGTGGGTTAGATTACGATACAATGGTTAGAAGTTTGGTTAGGCTAGATGATGGGTTAGGCTTAGGCGATTGATTAGATTCGCTTAGATAATGGGGGTTTAGGCTTAGGCTTAGGCTTACAGTTGGTAGTAAAAGTTCATTTCTTATTAGGTGGTGGGTTAAAATCCTTATATTCACCATATGCAATAAGAGCAGTGCTTGGCTTGGTCGCGAGGTGACCCCTCTGAACTAACCTGGATTTTCAGTGCAACTTTTGATCGGTAGTCGACGCGAAGGTCGGCGCGGAAAGAAACAAACGAGCAAGAAAGACGACCGCGCCGACCTTCGCGTCGACTACCGATCAAAAGTTGCACTGAAAATCCAGGTTAATTCAGAGGGGTCACCTCGCGACCAAGCACTGGCTCTTATTGCATATGGTGGGTAGATGGTGGTGGGTTGGGTTAGGCTTAGGATTAGGCGATTGATTAGGCTTAGGCTTAGATAAAGGGGTCAGCAGACTTAGGCTTAGATGATGGAGTAGAGGCTAGGCATAGAGCATTGCCTTTTGGCTTAGATGACGGATAAGATTCGTTTTTCTTTCTGCGTTAGGAGTTGAAAGCCATCTCCTGCTCTTGGTGCAAGGACGCCTATCACAACAAGAGCGGCTGTTTCACCATGGATCTCATCGAGGAAGAGTGCTCTTTGGGATTTCTGGCGGATCTGATCGTTCCCCCCTCCTGGATCACGAAAATTCCGGTGAAGAAACTGACAGCTGTCAGACGGAAACATCAGGGTGGCGCTGGGAGCGGCGGAACGGGCGCCAGTATTCGACACAAGACCAGCGGAAAAAGCAGCAAGGTACCGTAATAATGTAGGTACTACAGTAATAAATAGGGTACTGTGGGGTAAACCCGGACACCTAAGCTTTTCTGAACTTGCCGCTTCAGCAAATGATGAACACGGTAGCTCATTTGAAAGAGGAGAGCTCAAGGAGTCGATTGGTAGAAACTTGTCTCAATCGGTTCATTAGCTGCTGAGATATGCAGCCCTGAAACTTAGGTGGCCGGATTTTTCCATGGCCGGGTTTACCCCATAGTACCCTATACCCTAATAAATAAATTGTTCAATATTTTGGGAGTGTAGGCGGCAACAAACAAATTTTTGGTCACAAAATAGGGTAAATACGGGGTGTTTCATAATAAACTCTCCGGATGTTTGTGTCTCTCATTCATCAGCCGAGCGTTCGATTTCAGTGCGCTCTTTTGTATTTTGTAGCTAAGGCTTCAACGTTTATGCAGGCAAAATTTCAGCCCCGTAGTCCCTCTACAAAGGAAGTTATGAAGGCTCAAACTTTCGGACGCAGAATTTTACGTTTTTTTCACTATGGGGACAAAACCTGGATTAAAAATAAAGTTAGCACTCCACAGCTGAGTTTTTCAATTTTTCTTTGTACTACCGCTTCTGCCGCATCCAACATAAGATATTCAACACGTTTCGAAAATGTATTAGCTTTGGGATGGTAGAATAAGCTCACCACTGTGAAAAAATATAGGCAAATCCCCGATTTCTGAGGTGAGCCTTTCTGAGCTGTTTTGAGCCGCTTCCTGTTGGCCTAGCAAGTTAAAATTTTGCATGTACAAACGTTGAAGTCTTGGCTACTAATTACAAAAAACCGCATTTGAAAATGACATCCCGTTGTGGAGATAGAGACACAAACATCCGGAGAGTATATTATGAAACACCCTGTACATATGAAGGATCTAATTTTTTGCCCCAATATTATTCCGAATAATGTTTTTATGAGACGTTTTCTGTATTTTTCAGTCACGTGCTTTCATCGTGCGTCCACTGGCTTCACCCCAGGAGGCTCCCCGGTGTCCAGTGCTGGTATTCGCCAATCCCAAGTCGGGTGGTAACAAAGGCGCCAAACTGCTGAACACGTTTAGCTGGCTCCTGAATCCTCGCCAAGTCTTCGATATCATTGCGCTGAAGGGACCAAAATACGGGTAAATGAAGCAGGAACCCAAGGCATACAGAGAGAACGCGTAGTATACATACTGCATACTGTAGGTGCAGTTGGGGTTGTTTCATGATCACTTTATTCATGATCGCATGCGTGCGCACAACATACAACCAACGGTATTATTGCTTTAACACATACCCCGAGGAAGCGTCATTGTTGACAACAAGAAAAAATTTTGTTGTCCGTTTTTATATGATGTTGTCGGGACGGACAACAAACCGACAACAAATTTTTTTGGTGTTGTCAACAATGACGCTTTCTCTGGGTAGGTGTTATGTTAACACATACCGCGAGCGGGCGTAATTGTTGGCAACTGTCGTTCAGCTGTTGTCCGTTTGTTGTTCGTCCGTTCGTCAACAAACCGACAACACCCAAATACGTACATTTATACGTTTATACCCAGTTTAAACTGACAACAATTTGTTGCCAACAATGACGCCAGATCACTGTATGTGTTAAAGTTTGCTGCCTTGAGACGTGAGACCGATACGTACCAACCAGGACCACTGTAGTGTACAGTCATTTATTTCCCAACTGTACGTATTCCAAATGACTGTAGTACCCTTATGTGGTGATTTCAGGTTGGAAATGTATCGCAAGATTATCTCGCGGGTTCGCATGCTCATTTGCGGGGGCGACGGCACCGTGGGCTGGGTTCTCTCTACCCTGGACTCGCTCAAGTGGCCCAGCTACCCGCCCATCGCCATTCTACCCCTGGGTACTGGCAACGACCTCAGTAGGACGCTGGGATGGGGCAGCAGATATGTGGACGAACCACTCACGGATGTACTCATGGCAACGGTGGAAAATAGCTCGGTCGTCCAATTGGACAGGTAAGAAAGGATGCTTAGCTTTGAAGGCAAAGTATGCAGGATTATTTCGGTAGTGCGTCGCGGGGTAATTTGGACTACCCCAGGATGAGGATGCGGATCGTCAGATAGAAAATTGCTAGCGCATTGATCATCCAAGTTTTTTCGCAGGGAAAATAAGTCTTGAGTATTGTATGCCCTTGGCTAGTATTGTATTGGATTTTGCCCAGCTTACATTACAGTAGGCCTATTACGTACGTGCTACTTTGTACATCAGGTGCAAATCATGTACGTATGCGTACGTGTCCTTTGTAGAGGTCATGTATGTACCTAGAAGAACACTAATGACTAATGAGAAGTCGTCTAATCTAATGCCTATTGCTATATACAGGCTGTTTAGCGAAAGCTGTCACCACTAAAATGCTTATAACTTCTGAACCAATGCACGAATTTTGACCAAAATTTTTTAAATAGAAACTTGAACACATACCAGACAAGCATGCAATATTTCATGAGCGTACATGCACTATTAACGAACAAACAAGCAACGCCTTTTCAGGTCCTATTTTTCGATGTGCCCGTTTTCGTTCTCCTGCACTTGTGCAGGTGTCTTCAAAACCCTGGAAAAGACTTTCTTAAAGCAGGTTCATAGGGATGGCGGCACTGTTCCCTTTATGTTTTCGCATTGCATGCTGAAGAAGTCCAAATGGATGCTTGAATGGAGCGGAAAAGCATACTTCCTTCCGTATGGACTTCAAAATCGAGCGCTTTTCTCGCCACTGCCGATTTTGACACCCAATGTTTGAGGCTTCATAATTCTCTTCGTAGTTAAGACCCACCAATGAAATTTTGCATGCTTGTCTGGTATGTGTTCAAGTTTCTATTAAAAAAATATTGGTCGAAATTCGTGCATTGGTTCAGAAGTTATAAGCATTTTAGAGGTGACAGCTTTCGCTAAACAGCCTGTATTTGGCCATGGCGTCACACGGTGACATCTGCTCTAGGCTGTGTACGTATGCGTATGTACAGGTACCTAGGTCGTAGGAGCGTGGGACGCTTACAAGATTAGCGCTTACTGTAAAGGTCGGTGTATTGCCCGATCCCGTGTATAGCCCGCCCAATTTGGCTTATATTGCACTTTTGGCCCGTATATAGCCCGATATCGGGCTGTGCAAAGAACTGCGTTCACAAGGCTTTATTCGCAGTATTGTACGTCAGGAACCATAAAATGTGTGGCCTGTGTAGCTGAAAATAGTAGGTTGAACATGGACTATGCCATTTAGGGTGAAAATTGGAGCTAAAGTGAGCAGATGGTCAAAAGTCCCTTGTATAGCCCGAGCTTTTGTATTGCCCGATCCCGTGTATAGCCCGCCCAAATTGGCTGATCTTGTTTGTATTGCCCTGCAGGGCTATACACCGACCTTTACAGTACCTTTCAAAACTTAGCATGACAGAGATTAGGGGGTTATTTTTTGCGGCTGTGACATTTTTTTTGACGTACGGTGTCATCTCGTTCATTAATTTTCTGTGGGGTTCCTCTGCTATGACTCCGATTGAATTATGAATAAGCTATTATAGTGACTATGGGTGGCGACTTCAAACTAAGTATGTACATAGCACGTACGTGCTTTGCGTATCTACGCATTCTTTCAGTGGGTTGAGTGAGGCTGAAATGCAAATCCGCCTCTGTGTCGTTCGGGTTTTGTTTTAGTCGCTAAGCAACTGTCGCATTGTGCAACGCAACAGGTACATACATACTCTACATGATGAGCACAGTATATGTAGGACCAAATAGTACTGGAACCCATACATACTGAATATTACTGCCACACAACTGTGTTACTATATGCACACCGGTGCGCACCAGAAAACGTCGACACGCGACCGACACCTACAAAAAGGTAAAGGTGGTCCGAATTACCCCGTCCCACCGGCCGGGGTCCAAATTACCCCCCTCCCCCCCCCCCCCTTGGCCGGGGTTCGAATTACCCCACCCTCCGGCCGGGGTCCGCCTGACCCCACCCCTCCCCCCCGGCCGGGGTCCGAATTACCCCCCTCCAGCTGTGGTCCGAATTACCCCCCATCGCCCCACTGGCCCGCTACAGACGTGCTCCGAGTTTGCTCCGAGCGAGTTCGCTCCGAGTTTGTAATGACATCGTTTTGATGCGAAACGAACGTCAATGACTCACACGACTTCGATTTACAAACTCGGTTGTTCACTCACGCAAGTTTGGAAAAACGGAGCGAGTTCGGAGCGAACTCGGTGATTTTGCATCTTGAAGCATAGTCAGGGCTCCGAATTCTGAGCGAATACGAAGTTAACGTCTGTAGCGCCCCACTATCCTCTACTCCTCCATTGTGTATGTACAGATGGCGCTTGGACGTGGTGCAGAAGGAGGAGGCGGAGTGGGATGATTCCCCCTGTCCCGGGTCTGAATTACCCCCACCCTCCCCCCTGCCGCGGGTCCGAATAACCCCAGACCCCGCTATCATCTACTCCGGTACTATACGTGTGTGCAGATGGCGGTTGGACGTGGTGCAGAACGAGGATGCGGAGTGGGAGGAGTCGACGGCGGAGAGTGCGGAGGAGGTGGTGCGCCAACTGCCGCTAGGGGTCATGAACAACTACTTCAGCATCGGCGCCGACGCACAGGTCGCCCTCCAGTTTCATCAGAGCAGAAGTAAGTAGGCACCAGACATTCATCGAATTAGTAGACTAATTTAGTCTACAAGTTTTTCTATGTATGTAAGGTATACTGACAGACTGACATACAGTACATACTGACGCACAGTTCGCCCTCCAGTTTCATCAGAGCAGAAGTAATTGTGTAGGATAAGTAAGTTAGACCACACTAATTCGATGAATACTAGATAATTGAAAAATAAATTAGACTAGTATTCATCGAATTAGTAGTCTACTTTATTCTACAAGTTGTTCTAGGTACAGTACCTGCATAATCACAGTTTTAGGGTATTGTGGGGTAAACCCGGGCACCTAAGCTTTTCCAAACTTGCCACTTCAGCAAATGATGAACATGGACGGTAGCTCATTTGAAAGAGGAGAGTTCAAGGAATCGATTGGTAGAATATGTGTCTCAATCGGTCCATTGATTGCTGAGATACGCTACTATAGGTGTCCGGGTTTACCCCCGTGTTCGGGTTTACCCCGTAGTAACCTATAAGTTGTTCTAAATATTCAAAGTGTAATTATATTTCAAAAATTACGCCTACTTTAGCTGTTTTTTAATATGGTGAAATTATACTTTTTGATTAGTTCATCTGAGATGAGAGGCATCTGATTGATTTAGCCGAGCCGTTTATTTGCTGGAAACAATGGACATTTTTATTTTTAGGTGCCAACCCCGAAGTCTTTTCGAGCCGACTAAAAAACCGTCTTTTCTATGGCGGAATTGGAACGGTAGATTTGTTCAAACGCAGTTGGAAAGATCTATCCGACTTTGTCACTCTTGAGGTCAGAAAGTCTGTCTTCACTTTGTGACTAGTAGCCGAAGACATACAGGCCAATTTACTCGCACCGAGCAAATCTGTATTTTATATTGAAAGAATGGAGCCGACGAGTGCGGTCGGACTGTACTCGCGTCTGCTAACCAATCGAACCATGTGAGTATTTTTACTCGTACCGAGCATCGACCAACTCTCACCTTTCTCGCACCATGCTAGGTACGAGAAAGTAACAGCTCATGTGAACGCGCGTGTGTATGTGACGAGAAGATGTTCGGTGCGAGTAAAAGTACTCACACACACACGGTCAGACTGCTTTAGCAGGTTGGAGTTCCAGTCGAACCGTACTCGCCGGCTCTTCAACATGACGAGTATAAGTTGTCCTGTACGTTGTCGACTACTGTTACTGTGTACGCAAAAGATAGTAGAATTGCATCAGTTACCATTGCAGTTCTACCCTCAAAATGATCCTAGCTGTAACTTTGCAGTGCGATGGTCAAGACATGACATCACAGATCCAAGGGGCCAAATATCACTGCCTTCTCTTTCTCAACATTCCCCGCTATGCTGGTGGGGCTCTACCGTGGGGTGGTACGTCATCCGTTACCCCACAGCATACCCCAGTGGATGCCACGGTTAGTAATGGCAGTATCGAGCAAACGCAAACTGCAGTGCAGAGTCAACAGCGATTTCAGAAACCGTCTCTGAGCGATGGAAAGATTGAAGTGCTCGGCCTGACATCTTCAACTTTGGTAGGTAGCCTAGCCTGAACTCGGTTCAGTAGGTACATTCTTACACTGTGCTCAATCGCCATCGTACGTACAGTGTCGGCAATTGGTTATCTGGTGGTAGGTTAGTATGGGGTAATTTGGACCACCTCTTAATTTTACTCGGTTAGGATGGGCGAGGTGGCGGGATGGCCCGAATTACCCCACCCGATCCTACTTCATCCCTCTGCTTTCAAGAAGTAGAGTATTTTTTCATTGTTGCACTGCACTGCACACCATTTGAAAGCTCTTCCCCTTGGTCGTTGGATTGGTCCAATGGTGATCGATCGCTGCGCATTATTTTTAGGCTGCAATTCAAGTAGGAGGTCATGGCGACCGCATAGCACAATGTCAAACGTGCAAAGTGGTGACGAAGAAGCCAATTCCAGTGCAGGTAGATGGAGAACCCTGTCGCCTCGCTCCCTCTTCCATCACCATCAGTTTGCACAGTCAGGTAATAACGCAAGTAGCGAGTAAATAACGCCCACACTTCTATGGACGATATGCGGTAACGCAATTGGGTTGGTAGATAACGACCCCACGGTATTTAGTGAAAGTTTGGATCGGTGTCTGCGGGGTCGTCGACCTTATTCAATCATTTGGAAGCGTCAAAGGAGCGAGTGAAAATAAGAACTGACAACAAAATGACGTCGACGACCCCGCGGGCACCGATCCAAACTTTCGCTAAATACCCCGGGGTCACTATCGACCAACCCAATCGCGTTACTGCAACTCGTAAATAGCAGTTAGTTGCATGCACACCACATAATCATTGTTGGGCTTCTCATTGACTTGAGGTCACAGGCAGGCAAAGCCAGCTCCACTTGGTAGAGGCTCCATTTTGTTCACATACTGCATAGATATGCATAATAAAAATACGGTTTCTTTGAGTCCAGATTCCCATGCTGAGAAGACGGACCCCGGCTCCGAAATCTTCCACTGCTACCTCGTTGAGTGTGAGCGCGGACAGCAGCGAAAAGAGTCAAGGCGGCTGCACTTCATCGGACAGTCACAGTTTCGCCTCTCAGCCTTCCGCAACCTCCATCTACTTGCGCATTCCTGTGGGCATCCTGTCCAGGAAAGACTACGACAAGCACAGAGTGGACGTAGACTCTTTGAGACAAGCTGGTAAGCATGGGTTTAGCAATGTGGACATAGGCTTAGGCTTAGTAATGGACATAGGCTTAGGCTAGACTTATGCTTAGGCTAGGTTTAGGCTTAGCAATGACATAGGCTTAGGCTTAGCAATGGACATAGGCTTAGGCTTAGCAATGAATATAGGCTTAGCCTTAGCATTGGACATAGGCTTAGCAATGGACATTTGCTTAGGCTTAGCAATGGACATAGGCTTAGGCTTACCAATGGACAGAGGCTTAGGCTTAGCAATGAATATAGGCTTAGCCTTAGCATTGGACATAGGCTTAGCAATGGACATTGGCTTAGGCTTAGCAATGGACATAGGCTTAGGATTAGGCTTAGCAATGGACATAGGGTTAGGCTTTGCAATGGGCATAGGCTTAGGCTTAGGCTTAGCAATGAACATAGGGTTAGGCTTTGCAATGGACATAGGCTTAGGCTTAGCAGCGCACATAGGCTTAGGCTTAGCAATGGACATAGGCTTATGCTTAGGCTTAGCAATGGACATAGGCTTAGGCTTAGCAATGAACATAGGGTTAGGCTTTGCAATGGACATAGGCTTATGCTTAGGCTTAGCAATGGACATAGGCTTAGGCTTAGCAATGAACATAGGGTTAGGATTTGCAATGGACATAGGCTTATGCTTAGCAGTGGACATAGGCTTAGGCTTAGGCTTAGCCATGGACATAGGCTTAGGCTTAGCAATGGACATAGGCTTAGGCTTAGGCTTAGCAATGGACATAGGCTTAGGCTTAGGCTTAGCAATGAACATAGGGTTAGGCTTTGCAATGGACATAGGCTTAGGCTTAGGCTTAGCAGCGGACATAGGCTTAGGCTTAGCCATGGACATAGGCTTAGGCTTAGCCATGGACATAGGCTTAGGCTTAGCAATGGACATAGGCTTAGGCTTAGGCTTAGCAGTGGGCATAGGCTTAGGCTTAGCAATGGACATAGGCTTAGGCTTAGCAGTGGACATCGGCTTAGGCTTAGCCATGGACATAGGCTTAGGCTTAGCAATAGACATAGGCTTAGGCTTAGCAATGGACATAGGCTTAGGCTTAGCAATGGACATAGGCTTAGGCTTAGCAATGGACATAGGCTTAGGCTTAGCAGTGGACGTCGGCTTAGGCTTAGCCATGGACATAGGCTTAGGCTTAGCAATAGACATAGGGTTAGGCTTTGCAATGGACATAGGCTTAGGCTTAGGCTTATCAGCGGACATAGGCTTAGGCTTAGCCATGGACATAGGCTTAGGCTTAGCAATGGACATAGGCTTATGCTTAGGCTTAGCAATGGACATAGGCTTAGGCTTAGCAATGGACATAGGCTTAGGCTTAGCAGTGGACATCGGCTTAGGCTTAGCCATGGACATAGGCTTAGGCTTAGCAGTGGACATCGGCTTAGGCTTAGCAGTGGGCATAGGCTTAGGCTTAGCAGTGGACATCGGCTTAGGCTTAGCAATGGACATAGGCTTAGGCTTAGGCTTAGCAATAATGGACATAGGCTTAGGCTTAGCAATGGACATAGGCTTAGGCTTAGCAGTGGACATCGGCTTAGGCTTAGCCATGGACATAGGCTTAGGCTTAGCAGTGGACATC
The DNA here is from genome assembly GCA_030247985.1 of Epsilonema sp. ZAB3_2. Lineage (NCBI taxonomy): Eukaryota > Metazoa > Nematoda > Chromadorea > Desmodorida > Epsilonematidae > Epsilonema > Epsilonema sp. ZAB3_2. Next base: position 12,485 of record JASAMW010002193.1, on the reverse strand, counting down.
GGCTTAGGCTTAGCAATGGGCATATGGGCTGAGGCTTTTAGCAATCAATATGGTCTATCACGTAACCCCGTCGTAACGGTTGATGTTTGCAGGTTTTGAACTGGGTGCTATCAATGTGGATTCTGAGACGGAGCTTGACCAAGTGCGGTTGATGATCCAAGAGCTGTTGGATGCGAAAGCCAGTGAACGCAACTTGCAGCCGTTGTCAGCCTGGAACTTTGTTGATTGTACGTTACGTAATACCAAGAATCATTTTTAATCCTGCATATGAATGGAATTATTTATCCCCCCCCCCCCCCCCCCCCCCCCCCCCCCCCCCCCCCACCCAACAAAACCAAGAAAAAAAGGATGGAGGTTTGATCCAGCCCACATTTGTTTAACCCCCCTCCATAATCTCAGATGGCCGCCTGGCCGCATACACCCCTTGCGGTCACTCTGTGGCCGTGGCCGCCCATAGCCGTGAGGTTGAGGTGACTGCGGGGTACTGTGGGGTAAACCGGGACACCTACTGTAATATCTCAGCAACCATACGACCGATTGAGACAAGTATTCTACCAATCGATTCCTTGAACTCTCCTCTTTCAAATGAGCAGCCAGCATGTTCATCATTTTGCTGAGCGGCAAGTTCAGAGGGGCTTAGGTGTCCGGGTTTACCCCTTGTCCGGGTTTACCCCACAGTACCCTATGTACTCAAATTTCTTTTTGTATAGACATCTCTGCGGAAGCCGCGTTTCGGGTAAGTCGAGCGCAGGAAGTGATTCAGTCACCCACGGACATTTGTTCCACGGACGACTGTCTACTGATCATGGACGAACTATTCCGCGCATCCGACTACTGTGCTTCTGCTAGCACCAGTGTTCAAGAGCAGCAAGACAATAATTCCACTGCTGGTGGTGGTGGTACAGTAGTCTCAAATAGCTTATCTGCTCCTGCTACCACTGGAAATTCACCCAAGAGGAAAAAGTCGCATAAACGGTTACACCAGAAAAAGTTCAGCTCCGCTTTGAGAATTGTGCTAAGTCAAGATTGTCCGGAAACTTCGTTATAGCGAAATCATTGAGAGTGAACCATACGTAAACGTACCTAAACAGAGCTGATGATAGACTGTACTGATGTACTATGGTCTGGCCAGAGGCTCGCTATGAACTTGATGGCTCATTCACATGTCATTGGAAGGGGGCACCTCGAGCGTACGCTCAGCGCATGTCTCCATGTGAATGGGTGTAGCATGGACAGAAGTCCGCACTGTCTTCTAATTTTACGCAACACGACTTGAATACCATAGCGAGTTCTTAGTGGTCAGCGGTCAGACGAGAAGAGCTAGCACCATTCATTCCTATCCTCAATGGGCCGGTATGATCAATGAGATTGATATGCGTGTATTGTTATATTCTTTCAAAACAGGTAGCCAAGATCAATGATAACAGAACTGTGATATAATAATGGAACAACGACTTGTTTGTGAAAGCGTGATGCCAAATACTGCATTGTATACTTATCAACAGTAACGTACAATAATAGTGTACCTTACACATACTTTATAGGGTAATGTTCATAAAGATCAAATTCCCAACCCAGATCCTGTAATTACGTCAATCAATACCCAGAACCCAGGATACGTAGTTGCTCATTGCATTGCATAGGCTTGACCAGCTAAATAATCACAACAGTAGTTGGCTGCATGCAAACTGTACGTGCTGACAACGGTAAATTCACCGTGAATCGCTCCAACTCACGAGCGTGTGAACATGAGAGAAAAAGGGAACATGAACATAAGCGTGTCCAAAGCAAAACAACCACCAACTCGTAGTTCAGAGTCATAGTGAATTCAAATCACCGTGAGTAGCGCGCCACACACGTGGTGAGTAAACTCACGGTGAATTCACGTGAGTTTGGACTTCCGAGTTTTATTTTTTATGGAGTCCTGGTGTAGAGCATCCTCACTTGTTCCCACGCGCAAAATTGCTCACGTGGTGAGTTTCAAACACGGTGAATTCACCGGCATCTCTATGCTACATCACATACTTACGGGGAATTCACCGTGAGTTAACTCACCACGTGTGTAGCGCACTAGTGAGTTTCCTTTGCGCACTACCAGGAGTAATATAAAAGGGGGAGTGACAAACGGCCGCTTCCATACAAACGGCTGATTTTCACACACAAAGTTCGAAGCATTCCAGCGGTCGTAGAGAAATAAAACTGGCACCATTGAATGCGCCGATTCTTCTTCTTTCCAATGGTGTCAGCTTCGTTGAGGTCCGAGGACTCCTTCCATTTTATTTTTAGCGGGAAGTAGAGGGTCCTTTTGAACCTCAATTTTTTCTCGGGAATGCTCTGGAGGGTATCGCCAGATCTGGCGATGATCGCCAGATCTGGCGATCCTCGCAGCGTGCTCGCCAGATCTAGCGATACTGCTCGCCAGATCTGGCGATCACGCTCACCAGGTAGCATGTATCGCCAGATCTGGCGATACACGCTGGCTGGTTTGCGAAAGCAGCGTGATCGCCAGATCTGGCGATCATCGCCAGATCTGGCGATACCCATCCAGAGCATTCCCCGAGAAAAAATTGAGGTTCAAAAGTACCCTCTACTTCCCGCTAAAAATAAAATGGAAGGAGTCCTCGGACCTCAACGAAGCTGACACCATTGGAAAGAAGAAGAATCGGCGCATTCAATGGTGCCAGTTTTATTTCTCTACGACCGCTGGAATGCTTCGAACTTTGCGAGTGAAAATCAGCCGTTTGTATGGAAGCGGCCGTTTGTCACTCCCCCTTTTATATTACTCCTGGCACTACGTAATGTAACCTGTAGCGCACAATCTATCCTCGAATTCATCTTTTCTGCGAACCAGAAGGAGGTCCCCCACTGCTGCTGCTGCTGAGTGACTTGGCCAGTAGAGCAGCGATGGCGGTGGTCTTATCGCCGTTGGCACTGCGCAACTCCTTCACCACCTGAGCACGACCGAAGCCCATCTCCACCAGCTCCAACACAGTTTGCTCACTGACGCCGTTGGGCAAGGACTCTGTTGTTGAGTCTAAACACAATACAGTATGTACAGTACATCATAAGCAGCAGATATCGGCACGGTAAGTATTGGGGAGTAGAGGGTACCTGCAATTTTGGGGAATGCAATTTCTCTCCAAAATGTGGGGGTGGGGTGTGCTGTGCATACCTCCAACTCACCCCTACAAAAAATCGGCCATTTTTCTCGGATTACCACCAAACAAGCACCCGTACCTCTTTCCAGCCTATATTTTGCCAATTATCTACTGTTACGTACTGCGTAGGTATGGCAAAGCGTTCGAGGCCAGTACTGTACAAGTAAAGTAGTTCTACCTGTGGTATTTTTTTCGCCTCGTGCCTTTTGTGTGGTGTCGCTTTTTTTTTTGGTTCTTTTTCTGCTCCCGCTTTGGGGCGTTGTGTTTTGCCCTCCCTTTTTGCCTGTTTTTTTTTGCTGATGTGCTGTTTGCTTGTCTCCTCGTTTGCCCCTCGTTTTGTTTTTTGGCTGTTGCTTGGTTGCTTTGTGGTTGCTTTTTGAGGTCTGCTTTTTGCGGGCTTGCGGTTGACTGTTTTTGCTTTTGTTTGTTGTTTGTTCGCTGTGTTGTTGGATGCTGCTTTTGTGGAGTTGTGGAGTGCGTGAGGAATCTTTGTGTTTGGTTGGTGTGGTGGCTGTGTTGTGTCTGGGCTTTGCTGGCTTGGTTTTACTATTTCCGGGCTTACTTTTCGCTGTTTTTTTTTCTAAGGCGTTTGCTGTGTTTTGCTTGCGCCGGTGTTTTGGCTTGTTCTGCTGTGTCGTTGCTTTGGTTTTGGTGCTTGTCGCTGGTTGTCTTGGTTTGATTTTGCTTGAGCTGATGTTTTTTTATACGAGCTCGTGGTTTATGTGTTTGGTTGGTCTTTTCGGTTGGTTCTGGGGTTTGGTTGCTGCTCGGGCCTCCGCGGTGCTGTATGTGCTTGGTGCGCTCTCTGCGGGCTGTCGGGCTATTTTTTTTTGGTGCTGTTTGATTGTTCGTCTGCTGCCTGTTGGTTGTTCTGGTTGAGTTGGCTGGGTGGCCTGAGTGAATTGTTGACTGCTGTTTGGGTGCTCTTTCTGTACTGTGTTTGCTATTTTTTTGAATCTTGCGCTTTGAGTCGTGGGTTGTTTTTTCTCTGCTCTCCTTGCTGTGCTCAGCGCTTATCGGGTGTTTTTTGATGGCGAGCTGTCTGAGTGCTGGTTCTGGTTGGGCGTCTGTGAGGATTGTGTGGACTGTGTGTGTTGGTGGTATGCTGGTAAAGGGGCCTCGCTGTCAGGTCGCAGCGTGGTTCTTGTTACTCTCGCATCTTGGACTTTTGTAGGTTTCTGGTCTGTATGATCGTTCCTGTGGCTTCTTTCAACTGATCTTTTGTCTTTGGTTTTTTTTTTGTTCTATTTACTGCGCGTCTCGTCGTTTCGTGTGCGGTATCTGTTTGGAGCCTGGCGGTGTTTTTTAGCGCTGTTTGTTGAGCTGTTTTCTGTCTTGTTCATGTTTGCTCTTCTGTTTTTGTGTGACGGGTTTGTGGGGCGTGAGGTCTCTGCTGTTATGGCTGTCGGATCTGCTTTGCTTGCTCTGTCGCGTGTGCTGCTTGAGTTGGCTGTTTGTGGTGAGTGTGTCTGTCGGTTATTTGATGTGTTTGAGTGGTGGATTGGTGTGTGAGGTGCTGTGTCTCAATGGTCTAGGGGTCTTGATTTGTGCTGCTCGGACAGTTGATAGCTGCGATGTGCCAGGGGTGTGGTTTGGCTAAGTGTACCGTGTAGTTTTATATGTTGTTATTGGTGTCAAATGTGCGATATCTTCTGTGTGTGTGCGGCGTGTGGGTGGAGTTGGGGTATGGTGGGTATGGTGGTTAGGGGGTTTGGGGGGGGTGGGGGGGAGAGGGGAAAAAGGGAGTATGTAGGGGTAAGTTGGTAGTTTGGGTGTTGAGGTGTTGCGGTAGGTGTGTGGTAGGGACCAATGGTATAGGGTATAGTGTGGATGGTGCGTGCCGGGGCGTGCGGGGTGGTCGATCTTGTGGGAGCGGATGGGGGGGGAGAGGAGAGAGGGAAGGGAAGAAAAGAAGAAATGCGTAGAGACTGAGACGTAGAAGTAGTCGGTGTGTAATCGGGGTAGGTTGGAACATAGTTACTGTAGATAGTAAGTTGGCTGTTGGAAGAGTGTGTGGTGTGGGGGTGTGGTGTTGGTAGTTGGTAGGTTATTTTAGCTCTTAGATAAATGAAATAGATTTCATGTGTCTATGTTTGTTCTAGAGGTCCTAAGGAGGAAGTGATGGGCTGGAGGCGGAAAGAGATGAGTGAGTGTGGTGTTTGGATATGGGAAGGGGTGTTAGTAATTGGTAATAGGAGAAGGTGAGAGGATAGGGGATAGGTGTTTAATGCCGGGGTTGTTTTAGTATAGTATGTTATGGCGTGGGGTGTGAGGAGGGTAGATGTTGAGCGTAAGGATATTATCTATCTAGGAGATGATTACAGTAAGGAGAGTTGTTGTGGAGAGGTGGTGAAGAGCGGTTCGAAGTGGTGGAGGGGGGGGTGAGGAGAGGAGGGTGGGGGGAGGGAGGGGGGGGGGGGTGGAAGGGTGGGCGGTCGTAAGGGAAGGGAAAGGAGGAAGGGGAGTGAAGGGAGAAGGGAGGGGGTGGGTGGGGAGGCGTGTGGGGGGGGGGGGGGGGGGTAGAGGGGGAGGGATGACGTCCTCGGTTTAAGTGGGTGGAGGTTGTGTGCTGCGGGGATGGGGATATGCTATAAGTGGAGTTGGTGGGCTGAAGTCTAATTGGTAAGGTGTAAAGTGGTAATTGGGAAAAGGGGGAAAGAGGTACGAGGTGGGGCGGTGTGTGTGGCGGCGCGTTCTCGGGGTGGCGAGGACTTGTTTGGTGGTATCCGAGAAAAATGGCCGAATTTTTGTAGAGGTGAGTTGGAGGTATGCACAGCACACGGCCCACCCCGGCACATTTTGGAGAGAAAATGAGTGCATTAAAAAAAACCCCAAAGAATTGCAGGTACCCTCTACTCCCCAATACTTACCAAGTGCCGATATCTGCTGCTTATCGATGACTGTACATACTGTATTGTGTTTGACTCTACAACAGAGTCCTTGCCCAACGGCGTCAGTGAGCAAACTGTGTTCGGTGCTGGGGTGGGGGGGGGGGGGGGCGGCCTAAGTCTAAGAGCAGCAGTGGGGGACCTCCTTCTGGTTCGAGATGACGAGGATAGATTGTGCGCTACAGGTTACTTACGTAGTGCCAGGAGTAATATAAAAGGAGCAACACGGCCGCTCCATACAAACGCCTGATTTTCACTCGAAAGTTCGAAGCATCCAGCGGCCGTAGGAAATAAAACTGGCACCATTGAATGCGCCATTCTTCTTTCTTTCCAATGGTGTCAGCTTCGTTGAGGTCGAGGACTCCTTCCATTTTATTTTTAGCGGGAAGAGAGGGGTTAACCTCAATTTTTTTCTCGGGAATGCTCTGGATGGGTATCGCCAGATCTGGCGATGATCGCCAGATCTGGCGATCACGCAGCTTTCGCAAACCAGCCCGCGTGTATCGGCACCTCGGGCGATACATGCGACCGGGTGCGCGTGATCGCCAGATCTGGCGATCAGTATCGCCAGATCTGGCGAGCACGCTGCGAGGATCGCCAGATCTGGCGATCATCGTCAGATCTGGCGATACCCATCCAGAGCATTCCCCGAGAAAAAATTGAGGTTCAAAAGTACCCTCTACTTCCCGCTAAAAATAAAATGGAAGGAGTCCTCGGACCTCAACGAAGCTGACACCATTGGAAAGAAGAAGAATCGGCGCATTCAATGGTGCCAGTTTTATTTCTCTACGACCGCTGGAATGCTTCGAACTTTGTGTGTGAAAATCAGCCGTTTGTATGGAAGCGGCCGTTTGTCACTCCCCCTTTTATATTAATCCTGGTAGTGCGCAAAGGAAACTCACTAGTGCGCTACACACGTGGTGAGTTAACTCACGGTGAATTCCCCGTAAGTATGTGATGTAGCATAGAGATGCCGGTGAATTCACCGTGTTTGAAACTCACCACGTGAGAAAAATTTTGCGCGTGGGAACAAGTGAGGATGCTCTACACCAGGACTCCATAAAAAATAAAACTCGGAAGTCCAAACTCACCGTGAATTCACCGTGAGTTTACTCACCACGTGTGTGGCGCGCTACTCACGGTGATTTGAATTCACTATGACTCTGAACTACGAGTTGGTGGTTGTTTTGCTTTGTTGACACGCTTATGTTCATGTTCCCTTTTTCTCTCATGTTCACACGCTCGTGAGTTGGAGCGATTCACGGTGAATTTACCGTTGTCAGCACGTACAGTTTGCATGCAGCCAACTACTGTTGTGATTATTTAGCTGGTCAAGCCTATGCAATGCAATGAGCAACTACGTATCCTGGGTTCTGGGTATTGATTGACGTAATTACAGGATCTGGGTTGGGAATTTGATCTTTATGAACATTACCCTATAAAGTATGTGTAAGGTACACTATTATTGTACGTTACTGTTGATAAGTATACAATGCAGTATTTGGCATCACGCTTTCACAAACAAGTCGTTGTTCCATCATTATATCACAGTTCTGTTATCATTGATCTTGGCTACCTGTTTTGAAAGAATATAACAATACACGCATATCAATCTCATTGATCATACCGGCCCATTGAGGATAGGAATGAATGGTGCTAGCTCTTCTCGTCTGACCGCTGACCACTAAGAACTCGCTATGGTATTCAAGTCGTGTTGCGTAAAATTAGAAGACAGTGCGGATTTCTGTCCATGCTACACCCATTCACATCGGAGACATGCGCTGGGCGTACGCTCGAAGTGTCCCTTCCAATGACATGTGAATGAGCCATAAAGTTCCATAGCGAGCTCTGGCCAGAGCCAAATCATAGCACAGCAGTACAGTTTATCATCAGCTCTGTTTATGTTCGTATGGTTCAGTCTCAACAATGATTTTGCTACAACGAAGTTTCGGGACAATCTTGACTTAGCACAATTCTCAAAGCGGAGCTGAACTTTTTCTGATGTAACCGCTTATGCGACTTTTTCCTCTTGGGTGAATTGCCAGTGGTAGCAGGAGCAGATAAGCTATTCGAGACTACTGTACCACCAGCAGCAGCAGTGGAATTATTGTCTTGCTGCTCTTGAACACTGGTGCTAGCAGTAGCGCAGTAGTCAGATGCGCGGAATAGTTCGTCCATGATCAAGAGACAGTCGTCCGTGGAGCAAATGTCCGTGGGTGACTGAATCACTTCCTGCGCTCGACTTACTCGAAACGCGGCTTCCGCAGAGATGTCTATACAAAGAAATTTTGAGTACATAGGGTACTGTGGGGTAAACCCGGACAAGGGGTAAACCCGGACACCTAAGCCCCTCTGAACTTGCCGCTCAGCAAAATGATGAACATGGTAGCTCATCTGAAAGAGGAGCGTTCAAGGAATCGATTGGTAGAATGCTTGTCTCAATCGGTCGTATGGTTGCTGAGATATTACAGTAGGTGTCCCGGTTTACCCCACAGTACCCCGCAGTCACCTCAACCTCACGGCTATGGGCGGCCATGGCCACAGAGTGACCGCAAGGGGTGTATGCGGCCAGGCGGCCATCTGAGATTATGGAGGGGGGTTAAACAAATGTGGGCTGGATCAAACCTCCATACCGTATTTACCTGTGCATAGCCCCATATGCATAGGACATTTTTTATGTTTTTGAGAGGTGCGCAGAGGCATATTTTTTAGGCCAAAAGCACGTGATTTAGGGCATAATTGAGGTCAAACCAGGGTTATTCTAGTACAATACACGCCCAAGCAGGCTTATAGGCATAGCTTGGTGTGGGAGTGCCTATGTGTAGGTTATGACCAGCTTATGTAGGTAGGTTCAGGTACCCTACAGTACATATGGGGCTATGCATAAGGGGGGGCTATGCATAGGGCATTTTTTATGTTTTGCCAATATGGGGCTATGCATAGGGGGGGGGGGGGCTATGCATAGGGGGGGGGGGGGGGCTATGCACAGGTAAATACGATAAATAATTCCATTCATATGCAGGATTAAAAATGATTCTTGGTATTACGTAACGTACAATCAACAAAGTTCCAGGCTGACAACGGCTGCAAGTTGCGTTCACTGGCTTTCGCATCCAACAGCTCTTGGATCATCAACCGCACTTGGTCAAGCTCCGTCTCAGAATCCACATTGATAGCACCCAGTTCAAAACCTGCAAACATCAACCGTTACGACGGGGTTAGCCTAAGCATATGTCCATTGCAAAGCCTAACCCTATGTCTATTGCTAAGCCTAAGCCTATGCCCATGGCTAAGCCTAAGCCGATGTCCACTGCTAAGCCTAAGCCTATGTCCATTGCTAAGCCTAAGCCTATGTCCATTGCTAAGCCTAAGCCTAAGCCTATGTCCATTGCTAAGCCTAAGCCTATGTCCATGGCTAAGCCTAAGCCTATGTCCGCTGCTAAGCCTAAGCCTAAGCCTATGTCCATTGCAAAGCCTAACCCTATGTTCATTGCTAAGCCTAAGCCTAAGCCTATGTCCATTGCTAAACCTAAGCCTAAGCCTATGTCCATTGCTAAGCCTAAGCCTGTGTCCATGGCTAAGCCTAAGCCTAAGCCTATGTCCACTGCTAAGCATAAGCCTATGTCCATTGCAAAGCCTAACCCTATGTTCATTGCTAAGCCTAAGCCGATGTCCATTGCTAAGCCTAAGCATAAGCCTATGTCCATTGCAAAGCCTAACCCTATGTTCATTGCTAAGCCTAAGCCTATGTCCATTGCTAAGCCTAAGCATAAGCCTATGTCCATTGCTAAGCCTAAGCCTATGTGCGCTGCTAAGCCTAAGCCAATGTCCATTGCTAAGCCTAAGCCTAAGCCTTTGCCCATTGCAAAGCCTAACCCTATGTCCATTGCTAAGCCTAATCCTAAGCCTATGTCCATTGCTAAGCCTAAGCCAATGTCCATTGCTAAGCCTATGTCCAATGCTAAGGATAAGCCTATATTCATTGCTAGCCTAAGCCTATGTCCATTGGTAAGCCTAAGCCTATGTCCATTGCTAAGCCTATGTCCAATGCTAAGGCTAAGCCTATATTCATTGCTTAAGCCTAAGCCTATGTCCATTGCTAAGCCTAAGCCTATGTCATTGCTAAGCCTAAACCTAGCCTAAGCATAAGTCTAGCCTAAGCCTATGTCCATTACTAAGCCTAAGCCTATGTCCACATTGCTAAACCCATGCTTACCAGCTTGTCTCAAAGAGTCTACGTCCACTCTGTGCTTGTCGTAGTCTTTCCTGGACAGGATGCCCACGGGAATGCGCAGGTAGATGGAGGTTGCGGAAGGCTGAGAGGCGAAACTGTGACTGTCCGATGAAGTGCAGCCGCCTTGACTCTTTTCGCTGCTGTCAGCGCTCACACTCAACGAGGTAGCAGTGGAAGCTTTCGGAGCCGGGGTTCGTCTTCTCAGCATGGGAATCTGGACAAAGAAAACGTATTATTCTCACGCCATCTACTGTATGTAGTGTATGTCAGTTCTACAACTGGAGCTGGCTTTGCTTGTGTCTGTGAATGTGAACTCAAGTCAATGAGAAGCCCAACAATGATTATGCGGTGTGCATGCAACTAACTGCTATTTACGAGTTGCAGTAACGCGATTGGGTTGGTCGATAGTGACCCCGGGGTATTTAGCGAAAGTTTGGATCGGTGCCCGCGGGGTCGTCGACGTCATTTTGTTGTCAGTTCTTATTTTCACTCGCTCCTTTGACGCTTCCAAATGATTGAGCAAGGTCGACGACCCCGCAGACACCGATCCAAACTTTCACTAAATACCGTGGGGTCGTTATCTACTAACCCAATTGCGTTACCGCATATCGTCCATAGGAGTGTGGACGTTATTAGTACTCGCTACTTGCGTTATTACCTGACTGTGCAAACTGATGGTGATGGAAGAGGGAGCGAGGCGACAGGGTTCTCCATCCACCTGCACTGGAATCGGTTTCTTCGTCACCACTCTGCACGTTTGACACTGCGCGATGCGGTCGCCATGACCTCCGACTTGAATCGCAGCCTACAAATGCGCAATGATCGATCACCATTGGACCAATCCAACGACCAAGGGGAAGAGCTTTCAAATGGTGTGCGTGCAGTGCAACAATGAAAAAATACTCTACTTCTTGAAAGCAGAGGGATGAAGTAGGATCGGGTGGGGTAATTCGGGCCATCCCGCCACCTCGCCCATCCTAACCGAGTAAAATTAAGAGGTGGTCCAAATTACCCCATACTAACCTACCACCAGTTAACCAATTGCCGACACTGTACGTACGATGGCGATTGAGCATAGTGTAAGAATGTACCTACTGAACCGAGTTCAGGCTAGGCTACCTACCAAAGTTGAAGATGTCAGGCCGAGCACTTCAATCTTTCCATCGCTCAGAGACGGTTTCTGAAATCGCTGTTGACTCTGCACTGCAGTTTGCGTTTGCTCGATACTGCCATTACTAACCGTGGCATCCACTGGGGTATGCTGTGGGGTAACGAAATGACGTACCACCCCACTGGTAGAGCCCCACCAGCATAGCGGGGAATGTTGAGAAAGAGAAGGCAGTGATATTTGGCCCCTTGGATCTGTGATGTCATGTCTTGACCATCGCACTGCAAAGTTACAGCTAGGATCATTTTGAGGGTAGAACTGCAATGGTAACTGATGCAATTCTACTATCTTTTGCGTACACAGTAACAGTTAAGCAGTCTGACCGTGTGTGTGTGAGTACTTTTACTCGCACCGAACATCTTCTCGTCACATACACACGCGCGTTCACATGAGCTGTTACTTTCTCGTACCTAGCATGGTGCGAGAAAGGTGCGAGTTGGTCGATGCTCGGTACGAGTAAAAATACTCACATGGTTCGATTGGTTAGCAGACGCGAGTACAGTCCGACCGCACTCGTCGGCTCCATTCTTTCAATATAAAATACAGGTTTGCTCGGTGCGAGTAAATTGGCCTGTATGTCTTCGGCTACTAGTCACAAAGTGAAGACAGACTTTCTGACCTCAAGAGTGACAAAGTCGGATAGATCTTTCCAACTGCGTTTGAACAAATCTACCGTTCCAATTCCGCCATAGAAAAGACGGTTCTTTAGTCGGCTCGAAAAGACTTCGGGGTTGGCACCTAAAAATAAAGTAGGCGTAATTTTTGAAATATAATTACACTTTGAATATGTAGAACAACTTATAGGTTACTACGGGGTAAACCCGAACACGGGGGTAAACCCGGACACCTATAGTAGCGTATCTCAGCAATCAATGGACCGATTGAGACACATATTCTACCAATCGATTCCTTGAACTCTCCTCTTTCAAATGAGCTACCGTCCATGTTCATCATTTGCTGAAGTGGCAAGTTTGGAAAAGCTTAGGCGCCCGGGTTTACCCCACAATACCCTAAAACTCTGATTATGCAGGTACTGT
>JASAMW010002192.1:0-50224 GCA_030247985.1 Epsilonema sp. ZAB3_2 | reverse complement strand
AACTCGCCTTACATGCCTAGAACTTGTTTACGTACACTGCTGGCCTCGGAAGCTATTGCCATACGTACGCATACACTTTACGAATTTACAGAAAAGCCGCGGACCTGGTGGGAATCGAACTCACCTGCGCTGCCAATGCCGCTTTAGACCACTGAGCCATGGGAGCCGTTTTGCCTGCGAATGAAACACCTCATGTTTTCCTTATTGCCGTTGTTATCAGTATCTTTTGTGGACCCTGGCGGGAGTCGAACCCGCTCACGCACTTAGTGGCGCTTTAGACCACTGAGCCACGAGCGTCTCTACCCTCCTAATCTTCAAACATGTCTTTTCAATGAATATTTAGGCCTTCGGAGGCAGAAATCGCTCAACGTCTCACTTCTCCTATTGTCGCCACGTACGTAGACGTGGACGCCATCTGTTTCGAGAGGGTCAAAGCCGGCCTGATACCCGGTTGGCGTTCGGAACGCGTGGAACCCATTAACGGATACCCCTGTCGCGTGCTAACGGCATCGAACGTAGAGCTGGTGACGCAAACTCGGACGGAACATTTAACCGAGGCTGACAGGGCGGAACAGGAAACGCGCAACGCGACCCCCATGGATTCTCTGTTGAAATACGTGCAGGGAACGGAGACCAGGATAGAGGGGGAGGTGTTAAAGACGGCAGGCGGAGGGGAAGGGGAGGACTTGACGAAGCGACAGAATCCTCAAGGGATCACGGCGGAGGAATACTTTAACCCGATGATGCTTGAACTGAGTCCGCAAAGGGATATCGGAAGGCCGAAACAGATCTCGAAAAGGAGTCAGAAGTAAGAAGTGGGGAATGGCTGTGGTAAAAATTGCGGAATTGTTTGTCCTTTGGGAATAAACTAAACCTCTGTTAGTGATACCTCTAGTCGTACGTTGTCGTCCGTTATTTATTCCGAGGGCTTATTGTATGAGAAAACAGCACATTCCATTGATTTTTTTCAGATTCAAAGCGCACCTCTGGCTCTCCTCTGAGTTTCCGCTCGATTTACAAGAGCAGATAACACCGATCGTTGACTTGATGGCGGTGAACAATGCGCATTTCGCGCGTCTCAAGAACTTCATCGAGCTGCAACTGCCGGCCGGATTCCCCGTGAAAATCGAGATCCCCCTCTTTCACGTGATCACCGCGCAGGTCACGTTCGGTAACGTGTTCGCCCGTGATACCCACGTGAACGGTGTCACGTGGACGGAGGAAGAAGTTGAAGCGAGGGAAGAGGAGGAGGCAGAAGAGGAAGAAAATGTAAAGTTTGTTGTTTTGGAAATAATAGGGTACTGTGGGGTAAACCAGGTCGCTTTAGTAACACATACCGCGAATTGTCAGTTTGTTGTTTGTTCTTTGTTTATACGGTGTGTGGTTGTTGTCAGTTTGTTGTCCGTTCGTCAACAAACCGACAGCAGGACAACACTTGTCCTGCTACAACACCCATCCTATGAACGGACAACAATTTGTTGCCAACAATGACGCCAGGTCGCGGTATGTGTTAACTCCTCCCGGGATTCAAAGTCTCCGACGCCAACCGGTTGCACAACCGACGCCAACCGACATATGGAGTAGTTGTACAACAGACGTCAACCGACATATAGCGGTTGCGCAACCGACGCCAACCGCGAAGAAACGAAAAGGAAAGAGAAGAAGAAACAAAGTGCAGGACAGTCAGTGTTGCAGGACAGTGCAGGACGTTATTCTTTATTCACTTCAATTCAGCATCACAAGCAAGAAATATTCCTGCACTTTGTTTCTTCTTTTCTTTCCTTTTCTTTTCTTCACGGTTGGCGTCGGTTGCGCAACCGCTATATGTCGGTTGACGTCTGTTGTACAACTGCTCCATATGTCGGTTGGCGTCGGTTGTGCAACCGGTTGGCGCCGGAGACTTTGAATCCCGGGAGGAGTTAATTGGGGTAAATCTGGCTACCCAGGTGAATAGGATTACTTACAGTACTCTTCGTTGGTGGCCGGATTTACCCCCGAAATGCTGTGTTGTACTGTACTGTGGTATAGGGTAAATCTGGCTGCATTTGAGGACTAACAATGATCTTGAATGAACCAGAATTAGCCCGTGATACCGTGTACGAGGTATTCCGGGATAGATTCTGGCTCATTGCACCTTGCTAACCGCTGTCTGATTGCAGGAAAATGAAGCGTGCAAAAGCGACGAGGCGACCAAGACGTCAACAAAGAAGAAACGCACGCGCGTCGTCTGTCAAATAGACGACAGTCTTTTCGCCATTCCCGCCGACTACCGTCGCATGGACGAATTCGGATGGGGCGCCTCTTCCGAACAGCCCAATTTACCCCGGGGTAACCGGAGGGGCACAGCCCCCTCCGCCATGGGGCATCACCATCAGTTCTGGGGTGGGGGTCAGGGACAAGCGGAGGAGGATTTGCTGCTTCAGTTCGCAATTCAACAGAGTTTGATGGAAGGAACCACCCCCTCGGGGGGTCAAAGTCAGCAGGGGGTAACTTTACCCCCTGGTGGGGCTCCAACTGCAATCGAGGGGTACAACAACCCCAGGGGTTTGGCGGCTTTGGAAGACTTGGACTTGCAGCGGGCGATTAACGCGAGTTTGGGCTTGTTGGAGGAGGAAAATGTGGATGGAGGAGAAGGTGGAGAAGAGGAAGAGGAGGAAGATTTGAGAGAAGTTTTGGAATTATCGAAAAGAGAAGAGGAGGAGCGAAAGAGGAGAGTGGAGGAAGAGGAACAGGAAGAGTTGAGGAAAGCGTTGGAGATGTCCATGTTGGAGAAATAGGGAAGGGTACTGTGGGGTAAACCCGGCCACCTACGCTCCTTTCAACTTGCTGTCCAAGCAGCCCATTTGAATGAAAGCGGAGAGTTCAAGGAATCGATTGATCTCATACTTTATCTCAAATATTGGTTCATTGGTTGCTGAGATATGCACCCCCTGAAACTTAGGTGGCCGGGTTTTCTCACATACTGCTTGATTGCCAGCTTTTGTTATTTCAACTTCTGCAAATATTTTAGTAGACGACGGTCACCCGGGATATTATCATGCTGGGAATGACTGCCTCCTGACCTTCCCCAGCTGTGCTACTCTATTTGGGAATTTCTTACGAAAGGTGTGTTTGGGAATGTATGTAATAGCCTACTTATGAGTTTTTGGTACAGGATGATGGATATGGTCACTTGTGGTATGTCCTGGCATCGGTGGGTTGAATACAATTTTTTTTAGAGTTTTGCGAGTCAAATCAATTTGTTTTTACAAAGGGGTTGTTTTGTACCACGTTTACGCTTGAGAGCTGTGCTCTGAGGTTTTTTGGTGGCTGGTTCATTGCGTTTTTTATTGGGCTTCTGCATTCATCGTTCTCGTGTCGTGTGATGTACCGGAAGTAATGCTCCTTATGCTGCATTATGATAATAGTCAATTGTACTGCTAGTCCGATGAGTATATTACTCAGTTCTTTTGTGTAATGCCAAGAATTAACGAAGAATAATGATTTCTTTACCCGTTCTTGGTCATGCTAACGGTACGCATGTGGCTTCTTTCGATATTTATGTATGCATTGGTTCGTTATGTTATTGTGTATGAGTTGCCGGACGTACATACGTAAACGCAGCAGAAAGTAAACATTTCTTACGTGTCTGGTTGCTTGCTTGATTTCCTGCCATACTGGGGTTACTGACCCACGATACTATTATATGAAATCTTGAAAACCACGAGAATGGGTGAGTATATTCGCTGTTTGCGCTAAGATTTATGGGGTCGCGAGTTGACCGCTCTGTTTTTTGACGTGTTCTTTGATTGCTACTGATCAAAAAGGCACTGAAAAAATGGGTCAGTTCGCGACCACCCATAATTCTTAGCGCAAGTAGCGAATAGGGTACTGTGGGGTAAACCCCCGGACACCTAGCACATCTCAGCAACCATATGACCGATTGAGACAAGTTTTCTATCAATCGATTCCTTGAACTCTCCTCTAGTGCAAGTGAGCTACCATCTTTATCATTTGCTGAAGCAGCCAGTTCAGAAAAGCTTACGTAGGTGTCTGGGTTTACCCCCGTGTCCGTGCTTACTCCACAGTACACCCTACAGTGTCAAGTTTATTCTTTCAGAAGCTGGATTGCGAATTTATATCATCATATGGCGCACGACGATTTTCTCTGCAATCCCACCGCCGTGGTTCAAAGCTCGGTTTTGCTGAAAGTGGTGCTGATCGGCGATGGCGGAGTGGGTAAGTCGTCGCTGATGACGCGCTACGTGTCGGACGAGTTCGATCCCACCTGCGCCCATACGGTGGGAGTGGAATTTCTGAAAAAGGAGCTACAAGAAGACCCGGATGGGCCCTGTTTCGTCCTGCAAATCTGGGACACGGCTGGCCAGGAAAGATTTCGCGCACTGAGAACGCCGTTTTATAGGGCGGTTG
The DNA here is from genome assembly GCA_030247985.1 of Epsilonema sp. ZAB3_2. Lineage (NCBI taxonomy): Eukaryota > Metazoa > Nematoda > Chromadorea > Desmodorida > Epsilonematidae > Epsilonema > Epsilonema sp. ZAB3_2. The sequence goes on along the minus strand of JASAMW010002192.1, from coordinate 45,814 downwards.
GCAGCCGAGGCGAAAGGACATGATATGGGAGGCGTGAAACATCAAATTTACGGGTTTTGATTCGTCATCTTGACGAAAGATTGGTGGGTAAACTTGTGAGTGTAATGTTTCTTTCAGCAAAAAAGGGCATTATTTGGGAGGCGTGAAACATCAAACTTACGGGTTCAGATTACATTCGTCATCTTGACAAAGGATTGCTACGGGTAAACCTGTGAGTTTGATGTTTCAGCAAAATTACGACGAAATGTCATCGTAGGGGAACAGTGAACTGGTAAAGTTGATGTTTCACCTATTATGTTTCTTTCCAAGTTTTTTGCCTGCCAACCGCCCTGCTTTTATCGTGGTTCAGACGTGTGCCTTCTCATATTCGCCGTGGATTCTCGTCAGAGCTTCGAAAATCTGTCGGCGGTATGGATGAAAGAATTTCTGCGGCACACGGACGTAAAAGACCCTCGCGAGTATCCCTTTGTGGTTGTGGGGAACAAAGCCGACGTGCCCGCTCAAGAGCGGCAAGTCAGCCAGGAAGAAGCTGCCTCCTTTTGCTGCGAATTCGGGCCCTATCCGTACATTGAAACCAGCGCAAAAGACGCTAGAAACGTGGCGCAAGCCTTTTCACTGGCAGTAAGAAGCTGGACCAATTTGAACAACATGAAGAAAGGCGCACAATTGGCACCAGCCGCTGGCCAAAGTTCGGGGTTAAGGGATGGCGTCAAGCAGGTTGGAGGAAAGAAGAAAGGAAGCGGTGGCGAGGCGACGACGTCGAACTTTAAGGGACCAGTGCCACCAGCTGCCGGAGGTGTTAACCAAGCGGCGGTGTTAACGCAGGAAAATACCACGATAAAGTTGGGCAAGAAGCACAGTCAGAATAGGGCGGCGGCTTTGTCGGTGGGGAATAGAAACAGTGGATGCTGTTAGCAGGAATGCATAATGGAAATTCGGCCTTAGCCTCAATTATTATGTAGTGGTTACCTTTGTTGCATATAAATTCTTGCTTGGGATGGCCGTACACTTGCTCGGCAGTTTTTATAGCGAATCTGCGCTAGAATCATTTCCTGGTACCGTACTGTAGGCTTATGTCTACTGTCGTAATCTGTAATAATCTTATCTTTGGTAAAACCATCAAAATCATAGCTTCTTATGTGTGATAGTGGAAAGGTTGAGTGTGGATTGATATCCTTATTCTACTTGTACTATATGCCTTTGCTTCGCCATTTTGGTGCCTCTTAGAAGCTTCTATGTACCACGGTACCAATATTTTGATGCGGTTTCTGTGATTCTAGGGAATATTGGTAATAATTATGGTGTTTGTTTGAACTTTTTTGACGGGACACGGTTTATGGGACGCAAAATATACACTTCCAAACTGTGCTTTCATGTATCCATCCATTCATTTGACTCGCTTGTTGCATAATTATTGTTTTTTTTACTTTAAAGGGGTTCGCCGTGGCGAAATCCAGCAGGTAAGGCTGCTATGCTGGGGTGATAGAGCAAGTTCTAAGCTTTCATTTGATGTATATATTGTATGTTCGAAAATCGCTGGTTGCGCTGTTACAAGCTGTTGAAGTTTCTGTTTAGTACAGGTCCAGTTCAGGGGCCAATTTTCGAGGTTTTTGGCTTGTATCTCTGGCGGGACGGCAGGTAGCCATGAAATCTGCAAATGAACAGGCGTGGTTTCCGCCGACCTATCTCATGGTACCTTGCTTTTCAAATTCTCTCTACAATTGATGAAGTTATAAGCAAAATGCTTCGAATTTTAGTGCTGTCCACAACGGAGTGGACACCACTAAAATTCGAAGCATTTTGCTTATAACTTCATCAATTCTCGCTAAAAATAGAAAAGCAAGGTACCATGAGATAGATCGGCGGAAACCACGCATGTTCATGTGCAGATCTCATGGCTGTCTGCCGTCCCGCCAGAGATACAAGCCAAAAACCTCGAAAATTGGCCCCTGAACTGGACCTGTACTAAACAGAAACTTCAACAGCTTGTAACAGCGCAACCAGCGATTTTCGAACATACAATATATACATCAAATGAAAGCTTAGAACTTGCTCTATCACCCCAGCATAGCAGCCTTACCTGCTGGATTTCGCCACGGCGAACCCCTTTAAGCAATAATTGTGGTGGTGTGTGCTTGATGCGCATATTGTTTTCTGGATAAGTACAACTCATTTTACGATGCCATGCAGTTGTAGCCTGCTTTGCGCAAATAAAGATGTTTTCACAATGTGCCGCGGTGTTTGATTTGAGACGAAAAATAAGAATCTTGGTTGAACAGTTCCTGTTGTTTATTTCTGATATGAATTCTGCTTTATGTATTCTTACTGTAATGGTGTACTGTAGAATGGGGAATAGCGAGACAAAGCATTCCCATCATGCAAGTTCACATCATCACCCTCCCAGCAATTCCCAAGGAGAAAAACAGCCAAGAAGCGATCCAAGGTTGATTCAATGTTTCACTCAGCTGTCCAGTGGTGCGGATGAGGCTCATTTGCAGGCATTCCAGGTTTGATGGTTATTCATTATATGCTGCAAGATGTGGGAGTAATTCGGGCCAGGAAATTTACCATCAAAATACGGGTGAGAACGAAAATGACTCCGAACGAGAAATAGGATGGCCCGAATTACCCCGCCTCAAACTAAACTGGAGAAAGTACAGGAATTATTTGATATTCTTGTTACTTTGCACTTCCCAGCAGGAAATAGGATGGGATACCCGAAGTATGTATCATGTTCATGTATTGTGAATTAAAAGCGCAAAACTTGGTACTTTTTGTTGATCTATTCAGGCTAAATTTGGTTGTGAGCTTGGCGAGCTACTTTTCACCTTTGCTGCAAGCCAAGCAAATGGTTCTGCAACAACCCACAAAGAAATCGTCACTCGATCACAGTTCTTATCAGCTGCCACAGGCTTATGCGGCATAAGTACCGATCAGTATTTGCGGATGTTTGCAAGGGGAAGTGACAGGATAGATAAAAACGGTATGATCAAGAATTCATAACGGTAGCGTCAACTGCGTCACCTTTATGAATTCTTGGTATGTTTTTTTATGTTTTTCGCTCGCGAATAGGGAACTTGTGTAAGTGATGTTTCGACGATTGCTTCTTTGCTGACTTGCAGGACTGAAACTGCTTTTGCGACAATGTGCTGGTGCTGCAAATATTATTGATCTTACTCCTGATGATGAGGCATTCCTTGACTCTGTGATTACGTCATTGTTGGAAGAAAGAGATGCAGTAGATATTGGCAGCTTGAAAAACTGCATTGAAGAATTGTGTCCTAGAATTTGCATGGATTTGCAGAGAAGTGTCATATGCAAATTGCAAGGGATGGCAGAACCACAAGTAAGAAATATTGAAGTTTTTTTGTTTGAAACATAAAGTTTATGGGTTTGCTCATGTTTTGGTAATTCAATTTGTGTACTGTAGGAAACTCCTGGCCGAATACATTCGTCGATTCTATCGCCATTACAATTGTGGTTCGTCCAGTCTTGCCTGCCAATGTCCTACGTACAAACGTCAAAATATCCAAGCGCAACAGATACGGTAGAAACAGATAGAATTTTTAGCCTATGTCTAAATAGTTTGTCGAAGGTCAGCGTGGGGTAAGACCAGACATGGGGCAAATCCGCCCTTACTGTGCCCGTTTTATCCCCATTCGAAACATGGATCTCGAGAAAATGTATCTCGGCATATGAATGAGGAAAATTCAAGGAATCTATTTATGTATATGTTTGTCTCAATCTATCTATTGCTTGCTGAGATATGCAGCCCTGAAACTTAGCTGGCCGGATTTTCCCATGGCCGGGATGATTACCCCATAGTACCCTTGCTTATTTCTGCCTGCGTTTACCCCATAATACTCCGGGTTTACCCCATAGTGCCCTACTTTTTCTATACGTACGCCATCTCCCATGCGCCTTTGCCTCTGCCATAGCTAACAACAACCTTGGCTATATGGGGGAAACCCGATGGATTTTCCCCATGGACGGTTTTGCCCCACGCTATCTGCTGCGACAAAATTTTGACCATCAAAAATTTATTATATGCGTTGTTTTATGCATTTTAGGCAGCCACGTCTGCCACGTCTCAGATGGTTTGGCATGCATTGTACAGAAGCGAACAGGATGGACTAAGTTCAAGCAGGTGCGTTCAAAGTTTGTTACCGTACTTATTTTCTCAAGGCATCATGACAATATTTCAATCTGCAGTATTTTTGTGCGAATATTCCTCGCTAATGATACAGGTTTGAGAGCAAAGTCTTTGGCTACAAAGGGTCTACTGTAACCTTTCTGGACTTACTGGATGGCAGCAGATATTGCTTGGCAGTCGACGAAGAATGGAGGTAGGGTACCGTGGGGTAAACCCGGCCGCCTAAGCTCCTTTGAACGTGTCATTTCAGCAAATCTACTAACAAATAGGGCTGATGTGTGTCTGTCTGTCTGTGTGTGTGTGTGTGTGTGTGTGTGTGTGTGTGTGTGTGTGTGTGTGTGTGTGTGTGTGTGTGTGTGTGTGTGTGTGTGTGTGTGTGTGTGTGTGTGTGTGTGTGTGTGTGTGTGTGTGTGTGTGTGTGTGTGTGTGTGTGTGTGTGTGTGTGTGTGTGTGTGTGTGTGTGTGTGTGTGTGTGTGTGTGTGTGTGTGTGTGCAATGCTATAGACTCGCTCAGTTTTGCAGCTACAGCGTTCGCCAATGGCTCATTCGAAAGCTTATATGCCCAAGGGTGGCAAGAAGGTCTTCGATTTTTGATCTGATCAGCCGATCACCAATAATCGATCGATAATCGATATTTTAGTACTAAAAGCGCGCAGATTCAGCATAACTCACTCAATTTTGCAGCTACAGCATCCATCCAGGGCTCTTTCGAGAGCTAATGGCTCCGAGAACGCCAGAGAGGCCTGCGAGTTTTGATCTGATCAGCCGATCACCAATAATCGATCGATAATCAATAATTTTAGTACTAAAAGCGCGCAGATTCAGCATAACTCACTCAATTTTGCAGCTACAGCATCCATCCAGGGCTCTTTCGAGAGCTAATGGCCCCGAGAACGCCAAAGAGTCCTGCGAATTTTGATCTGATCAGCCGATCACCAATAATCGATCGATAATCAATATTTTAGTACTAAATGCCGCAGAAACCAAACGACGCAGGTTTTCAAGCCAGCGTTTGCAAATGGTCACGCCCGAAAGTGCACACGAGACTAAAACGCGAGATGCGCTAAAGGGTTGCCAGATCTGCAAAAGGGTTGCCAGATTGCTAATTGCGCAAAAGGGTTGCCAGACCTGCAAAAGGGTTGCCACATGCGCCATTTTCACCTGATGCTTTGCAAAATGGTTGTCAGATCTATGCAGAAAAAGGGTTGCCAAATCTGCCAAAGGGTTGCCAACTTTGCAATAGGGTTGCCAGATATGCAACTTTCTGCCAACTGCCCTGCCCAAAAAGGTTGCCATATACGTAATAAGTTGAGAGAAGAACAGATCACAATCTACAACAGGGTTGCCTGATCTGCAAAAGGGTTGCCAGATTTGCAAAAGGGTTGCCAGATCTGCAAAGGGATTTTACTGCGAAGCTGTAACGGGCCACTGGTTGAACCAAATGGCTCATTTGAAAGTGGAGAGTTCGAGGAATCAAAGTCACGAGTTACACGCAGGCTTCTCCCCATGAACACAGTTCGAATTAGGGTTCGACCAAAAAAGGGTGCCCTTACAAGCTTTCAAATATAGCGCAACGCAACTCTTGAATAGGTTTGCTTCCTTTACTTTTCAGGTTTGGCACCCAGCGATGGGGCAAGTTCGACTGTTCTCTGCTTCAACTGAAGCCGAGGGTGAAAATGTTGGTCAGAGGAGGCGGAAGCGTGTTTTTCAACGTGAAAACGCGCGGATTTCCCACAGCGCTGCAGGTGGGAAGCGACCCTAAACTGCCGGCGTTAAGCGTTCCCGCCGATTTCGCCACCCTAGCTGCCATGGAGGTGTGGGGCTGTGCGGCTGGGGAAATTCTGGCCAAGCAACGCGATCAGAAACTCTGGGAAAAGGAGCAAGTGGAAAGGCAGAAAAAGGTACATAGGGTACTGTGGGATAAACCCGCCCATGGGGGAAATCCGCCCACCTATGGCGGTTTTACCCCCTCCCCCATCAGGTTTACTAGGTTGTCAGGTATGGCTAGGAACGAAGAAACAGAGGCAAAAGTTTCCCGACATACATTTTTGAGAGCCATGTTTTGAATGGGGGGTAAAAGCGCCATAGGTGGGCGGATTTCCCCCATGGGCGGTTTTACCCCATAGTACTGTATGTAGGATAACGCGGGGTAATTTGGGCCGTCCCAACCTAAGAACTGGTGATTCTTCTTGCGCTTTTTTGACTCCCTGGTGGTTGCACTGTACTCTACGTTTATCCAACATTCCGCTGCCGAAAGTGAAGAAAGAAAGACATGGTGGCCCGAATTACCCCGGATGACTGACTGGTACCAAGGAAGATTCGAACTTGCGGTGGTGCGGTTGCGGGGAAACTTGCCTCTCTGCCACCTGCACGGTACCACCCTTGTTTGTTAATAATATGACAAGAGATATCCCAAGGCTTATTAGGGGGAGGGGGCTACAACTTGGGTCAGCGCGGTATCTGTCTGTGGATTCTACAGTATTTATGTCCCTATCTGTTGAATTGAAGGTTCCATTGCCGGGTACATGGGGGGACAACCCGGACAGGGGTCTCCTGGAAATGGCTGGCGTAACGGTGGACCACGCAGCGACCGACAGGGGCAGCTGAGAGGAACGCTAAACACAATTATGCAATCCTGGTACCTACCTACTATCAGTGATTGATTCGGCATATGCCATTGAAACAACGGCAAAAGTCAAAGGCGGCAAAACTCAACAAATTACACAAATTTATTCCTACTTCTACTCTACGTACCATATACTAAATTGCGAGGTTCTAATGGTGGGTTTATGCTACGTTCAGTATGTACAGGGCAGCCTACGTGCAGTAGTGGGCGGTGTGCTAGCCTTATGTGTATGCAAATTTGTGTTGAATAGTACACACATCTGCATTTTACAGTTATCTTTACTTAGTTTGGTACTTTACTACTTTTATTTGCTCTCAGAGTATTTGTTCCAAAACCGAACCTAAGCGGATGGTTTCTCATTGTAAAACCAAGCATCACACAGATTTGCAGACATTGTGATAATATGCATTCCCCTCTAGGTAGATTGTTAGGTGATGGATAAGCTTGGACTAATAGTATTACGCTAGTTACAGTAATCTGATGATTCTATTCGGACAATATCCCTAAAACATTATCGGGCTTAGAGTATGTCTAATTAACCAAGAAGGCCTAATACCTATTGTTTAGGATTCCGCGGCAAAACAAGAACTCCTAAAATTTAGGAGTCTGAACTTTCTCTAGTAGTTCTTGCTTTATTATCGGAAAATAATATTGAAGTAGCATAACATAACATGATTTTGTTTCTTTTCCTTCTTTTCTTTTTTTCGAATGTTATGCTACTTCAATATTATTTTCCGATAATAAAGCAAGAACTACTAGAGAAAGTTCAGACTCCTAAATTTTAGGAGTTCTTGTTTTGCCGCGGAATCCTACACAATAAGTATTAGGCCTTCTTGGTTAATTAGACATACTCTAAGCCCGATAATGTTTGATGGATCGCCCTTACTTTTCCCTCGGTACGTACTACGTACATAACAACAAACCAACTGAAAGGGGATGTCTGCCTGGCACATCTTTCCACGCAACAGAAGGTTGCTGGGTGTCAGAAAAAAATTTATTTCTTCAGCTGCAAAAAATTATTGGCGACGACGCGAAAAGCAATCAAAGTGCTGAGAGATGTAGCCCCTGCAACACCTGCAATTGAGAGCCAATAAAAACCTGGGCGTGATTGGGTGATGCAAAAAGTCGAAATTGACTCCCGTGTGTACCTAGGTACTTATATTGTGGAAGAGAGAAGATTCACACCATCCGATGAGTAAATGATGCGGCCCCAGAAAAAAGGATGCGAGGGCGCAAATTACCTTGTTTTTTTGAAGCTGCGGCGCATCAAAATTTTTTGTCGTGCCTTTGAAGCGAAAAGTTCACAGCAAAATTTTCAACAAATCATGAGAAAAGGCCTACCCATCCATGGCTTTTCATACTTTGTATTCGGTTCCTACCGTATCCTCTACACTAGAACCTACAGTCAATATGTGCATGATTCCTGCATACACTAGCAGTTTTACAATAGGTACATACTAAGAGTAAGGGTATCCTGTCATGACTAAATGTATTTAGGTTCGACAGTGGCCGTATTGTCATGCCTTTACTCATCCCTCCCTGTCTTCTGACTCCAAACCACAAAAAAACCTCATGAATGAACAACAGTGATGCACTTTAGGGCCTTCACATCTACACAGCCAAAATGTTAGCCAGCTGATTAGCACACCGCTGCATAGTGCATACAGATACAAGACGCACCGCTATCACAATCCGCTATCACCCCACCCTTACTTAATCCACACTCCACACGCGCCACCACGCACAAGGGTATAGATAGGAAAGAACATGGAGCGCAACTGCGCCTCAAAATTATTTTTGCACCCCAGAAATTGGTGGCCAGCAGCGCAAAATTTCTATGACAGTTATTTATGTACGTCCCACCGACATTCCCCGTGGGAGAGCTTTTATGCTGGTTCCTTCATAGACAACTTTATAGATGTCTATGCCGGCGTGTTGAAGTACGTTCGCTCGCCTCGCTGGACCGCAAATTGTCCATGGCTGTACCATTTTCTAAACTTCGCAGATGTTCCATTAGTGATTTACACATTTATGTTTCCAATGGAACATCTGCGCAGTTTAGAAAATGGTCCAGCCATGGACAATTTGCGTCCAGCGAGGCTAGCGTACTTCAACACACCGGTACAGACATCCATAAAGTTGTCAATGAAAGAAACAGCATGACGACTTCAGATGGAGCTTTATGATGTGTCTGCCGCCTGCGTTTTGCACGCACCCCAACAATTGCTTGGCTATCTATACCCCTGCGCTCACCAGAGCCCGGAAACCGCGGCGGTCGGGCCTCTCCTGCGACGCGGGCGACGTTAACGATTTTTTCCGTCTCACGTGATTTATGAGCAGCTGGGCGCCATTGCCAAACAGGTTCCACCGTCCGCCTTTGATCTCACCGCCCCTGTCTTTAAGAATTCTCCCCCAACCACCCGTACGTACTGTTTGCACATACAAACGTCTGCAAGTATGCATATGACTACCCTTAGAAAAAACAATTGGAAAATGATCCAAGAATCTGGCAGGCAACACTTTATTTTTGCTTCATGGCGGTTTGCAGCTTTTTCTGATAGCTTCCTTGCTCAGGCGTTGATCAGTGCTGAAAGGAGAGAGAAAAGGATGAGCTAGTTTTTGTATGCATGCCCCGACTAACAAACAAACAACACGTCTGTGTGAATAGAGCCATCTCACGTGCTCTTCACGGCTAGTGTCGGCCGTCTTAAAACTTTCTTGGTGGTCACTTTCGAGTCTTAATTTTCTTTCCTACCAGCCAGCCGTAATATGTCCTTCTGTTCTCACCGCCCCTTTGGCTTAAGCGTGAGAGAGTTTACTAGTACGCTGGGTTGTAAATCACACCGGGCGTATGGGGTTCCATCCAGGTTCTTCTATCATATTCTTCTCTCGGAAACAGAGAAGTTTGTGGTCTTTTTATTGCCCCTTTGATTGCTCCGACGATGATGCGGGTGAGGCGAATGGATACTGTAACCCGGACAGAATTAGTCTTTTCGATGAGCGCAATCATCGTGGTGTCTGCCGCAGTGTGTAATTCAGACGTCGTGGCAACTTTCGCTTGTTAGCCCGATTCAGACATGCCTTTTCCTTTTGGTAATGCGGGCTTCTGACCTAACGTATACGGTAACACGCCAGAACTAGGCAGGTCCACGTTTGGATTTGAAAGGGATATTGATGCTTCACAGCAAAACACTTGTGTCGTGAAATGACCAGTTTCGCTGACGACAAATTCTGGTGTGAACCAGGCAAACTTTCCTACCAGCTGCAGCTAAGTACACATGTCCGTCCCTACATACCATACTTTGTCGGCAATGTGTGTTCATTTTCTGTGTGTCCCTCTTCCCTTCATTGGCGGCCTCCGTTCTCACTACTATGTTATGTTGTAGGGTAGCGTGGGGTAAAACCGCCCACATATGGCGCTTTTACCCCCCCCCCCCCCCCCCCCCCCCCCCCCCCCCCCCCCCCCGTCAGGCCTTGGTTGTCAAGTTATGGCTGGCTAGCAACGAAGAAACAGAGGCAGAAGTTTCCCGAGAACATATTCGAGAGCCCTGTTTTGAATGGGGTAAAAGCGCCATAGGTGGGCGGATTTCCCCGGTGTCCGGGTTTACCCCACAGTACCCTACAACTACTGATTTCTGTCTTCTTTTCAAGACTATTTCGGGATCGTGATTGGGGCGGCCGAACGCGCAGGATTTTTACGAGTTTGAAACAAATTACGCGGTGACGCCGCACGGTTTTATTACCCACGTATACGCCAGGTCGGTGGTTGCCTTTGGTTTACGTATGTACGTACGTGTTCATTGTGCGTAAAGTATGTACAAGTACAGTAACATCACATACCAGGTGTGCACGACGCAAAGGGAGCCTGTAATTTGCTGCGGTATGGCCTGACGTTCATATATGCGTGCGCGGTCGTATTTCCCACCTACTGATCGAACCAATCATCATTTGGCGGCCATATCTCTTTCAAGGGAGATAGAGAAAGGAAACTCTCTCAAAAATATTCAGCAGTAATACATTCTTCATGTTTCTTCATCGTCACTATGGTTGCGGCAGTTTCTAGCGAAAGGGTCAGCAAGCAAGTCGTTTTCCTCTTCTCTTGTTTCCCATGCATGCCAAGGTCGTCCTAAACTTGCAGAAGCTCAAGCCATATCAATCATCGCTAAACCATTCTTAGAGAGTGCAGACCACTTCGTCTCACGATAGTAGCCCCCGCGAATCGATCGCGAAGGACGGACGCAGGGCAACAAAACTTTTGTCAGCCACCACCCCTTTTTCCCCCGCGCGCCGTCCCCTCATCCGTCTTCGTTCTGTGTGTTTTGTTTGCGGATACGCTGTGTCACACCCCAAGCGAGAGGACGACAAAGCGAACAATAGCCTGCTTCGCACCCCTGATACCCTGTCGCATCGACGTATTATTCTGTCGGTTTGTTTCCTGCGTGGGTTGTGTGTGATCGGTTTTGGCAAATCTAACAAAAGGGCCGCCACGTTTGAGTGATCCTGTCTGGTTACGGTAGCCCAGGTTGCTTTTTCGACCTCTCCGCCAAGTCAAGTATTCGGCCTGAGGTAAGCTGAAACAACTTTTGAACAATAGGTCTCATTTGGTAATCAATTTGACCGCGTTATTTCTGCCTCATTAGCGCCTAATTAATTACCTAATGGGCTGTGACAGTAAAAAGCGGTAGGGTCCCCATCTCGGAATTTATGCACGTACATAAGTTGCCCATCCATAATTCAATCTTACCCATGATTGTCCTGTTTCCTAAAAGTGCGATCTATCGGACATAAACGGGGTCGTCGTATTCCACTAATGAGGCACACTAAGAAGGCAGTGGAAGTGAGGATGCTTTAGGCAAACTTTTCGCCCTCTAGTACTATTTTACAGCGGTACTAAACTTTCAAGTATGCCTGCGTATAATTTTATTACCCATCCCCCTTGCGTCCCAATCCTATCTTAACGTCAAAGAAGCATCGTCGGTATTTTATTGAGGCTGCTCAGGATTCAATTACCTGTCACATTTCCATAGGTTATTCCCTTCATGCCACCCTCGCCGCGGAATAAAATGGCACATTACCGTGGCCAATTTTGCCCCCGCTAATGGGCCATTTACGCAGACAATGGCACAGGCACACTAAACGTGGTCGTACATAAGGAAGACTGCAAAGCAAAGCACCCATCTTATTCCCACATTATTGTACACACACACGGCAATCACCCACCTTTCCCTTTTCCGCAAGTCACCACATTGTGCGGGAGAGGCTGTACGATTCCAGCAAAATTGCGCCCTTACAGCCGGTCCTCAAAATGTCTTCATGGAAGCTTTTCCTACTACGTATCACTTCACTATAGTCTTGGCTTTCCAAAGCATCATGGATTACAGCTAAAAATGAAATGGATCCATGAAAGCTCGCTTATGATGGCTGAAAATCCCCAGGTCGTTTGCATGATTCTCTGCCACTACTGGGGCATTATGGGTGCTCATGAAAGACGGAAAAGATGGCCTGCTTCAAAAAGAGCCCCTACTCCGTTTCTCTTCTGCACTCTTTGTATACAATAAGGCTGGCGTCATTTGGCTACGGGGCAAATCGCCACTTTGGACGCCGTCCGGAATTGCCAGACCTAGTACTGCCATATTGCCATCGCAGCGGCAGAATTCGGTTGCTGCCTTTCTCTGTTTGGAACAGCTGAAATGCAAAGGAAACGAGGGCGGCTAGGAAGGAGCTTTTCGAGTTATTTTCTCTGCCAGCGACATTGGATTGTTTGATTTTTCTTGTGTCTCTGGACAGAACGAAAGCGTTATTCTTCCTATTTGATGCTTAGTGACCATGCATTATGCTCTGCTTGCATGGGCATGAGAACAACGATGGGCATCACGGTCTAGCGTCTGAAAGTTGGTCCCTTAAAGACCGAAAAAGGGCTGAACAATTTTATTGCTGATACCATGTATCCCTTAAATCGGGCTCGGCGATTGCATTGGTACCACTTTTATGCAAATTCGATACCTCTGTGCTGAGATATAGGCCCTCTGAAGTTTCGCTGTCCCCCTAATTTCTAAGGTTAGCCACAGGATGATGGAATGGACTTTTTCAAAATTTCTTTTTGCAAACTATATCAGCGAAATATGTAGTTTCACATGGTGCCATTTTTATGCAAATTTATGGCTTCTGGATGGAGCTATTAACATTTGAAAAATGCATAATACAGGCAGGAAGGAAAAATTTTTCTCAAATCAGCTCATCTTCACAGGTATAGGGTAGTTTTTTACGCTGAATCGAATGAGGCAACTCACCGTGCGCTAAAGTTAACCCTTCGCGAGTTATAACGCATAAAATGTGAAAAGTTAGTGGCCTTTTTAGTGGCAAATAGCTTCTGATGCACGTTTTTTTTCATAGCCGTACAGTGTACCATTTTGATATGTCTGAGATGCTCTATCAATCATTTACTAGTATATCATGATTAATGCCTAATTCACATGGTAAAATGCAAAATAGTGCAGTTTTATAAGTAATTTTTTACAGTTTTTGCGTTATAACTCGCGAAGGGTTAACTTTAGCGTACTGTGAGTTGCCTCATTCGATTCAGCGTAAAAAACTACCCTATACCTGTGAAGATGAGCTGATTTGAGAAAAATTTTTCCTTCCTGCCTATATTATGCATTTTTCAAATGTGAATAGCTCCATCCAGAAGCCATAAATTTGCATAAAAATGGCACCATGTGAAACTACATATTTCGCTGATATAGTTTGCAAAAAGAAATTTTGAAAAAGTCCATTCCATCATCCTGTGGCTAACCTTAGAAATTAGGGGGACAGCGAAACTTCAGAGGCCTATATCTCAGCACAGAGGTATCGAATTTGCATAAAAGTGGTACCAATGCAATCGCCGAGCCCGATTTAAGGGATACATGGTATCAGCAATAAAATTGTTCAGCCCTTTTTCGGTCTTTAATCTTTGGCACTTGATCGACTCAGACAGACAGCTTACAGTAACCTAGGTAGGCTGATGGCTTCTGATCAGCGATTTGGTAAGACAGTTGTCATGCCTGTTTTTGGGTGAGGTATCGTCTTTAGTTTGTTTGGCTTCCATTTGCTTGCTTGCTTTTTATTTTCAAAGTGTGGGAAACCAGGTAAACGCAATTGAACCAGGCAATACGATAGATCGCAATCACCCCAGTGTATTCTTGACCCAGCACCCGTAAGGCAATGTGGCATGATTATGAAGTGTGCCAATGATGAGGATACCTGTGTATACGTACCCACGTATGACCACATGAAAGATCACCTTTAAACGTGTGTACGCCAATACAATCAACTCAACGTTATTTTTAGTCGGCTAATTTCATGCATTTGTTTACGCAACACCCAAAATTAGCGCGGCGCGGCGATGCTAATACCGAGCAGCTTCGCCTGCTTGCCATTATTCCTCTGAGAGAGTTTCAATATCACTTTTCATGCTCATCTCTCGGTCATTTTGACTGATTGCGTCTGCATTTTCCGCCAGGTAGTGCTGGCTTGTGCATGGATGGACATACACATCCGCTGCGCATTTGTCAAGTGGTATATGTACATATTGACTAGTTGTGCTATCACTTTTGGATAGTCTATAGAGGTGGTCCCGCGGTACTAATGAATGGGTAAAAATTGCGTATTGTACCTGTACGTCATTGTTGATGTGTTCGTCGACGTCATTTGTTTTCTTTTTCTCATTTTACGTAGCTTCCTCATTATTCCGCTCCAAGATGACTGAACGACGTTGGTAACGATCTAAACTCACCAAATACCGTCGGGCCACTTTCGCGACCATCCCAAGTCTCAGTCCAAGTGGTCAATAGCCTATAGGTTTTGATAGCGCTGCTGAAAGGCTGGTGTTGCTCATTTTGATGAGCTTAATCTCATCACTTAGCGACAGCGCAAAGCTAAGTAGGCAGGAGCGCGGTGGGGGGTGAAGGCAAGTACCCATAAACAAATGGGGGGCATTGCAGCTCATATTCGATTAACGTTACGACTAATTAGCCAAAGTCTGGGCAATTCAATCGTCGCGGGATTATTGTTCTCACATATGGCATGTGATGATGTGATGTGCTCATCAAGCAGAAATTATTGTGATCATTCCACTGGAAAATCTCTTTAGGCGGTCTCTTTTGAAAAGCGCTGCGGTAGGTTAAGGCTGTATACGCCCTTTATGTACTAGTTGTATTGTATTTTTAGTATTTATTTTAGAATAAAAATGGGTATACTGTAGGCACACCATTTTCTATACGTACGTAACGTAGTAAGGTATCTTCTCTTTGTCTGCCATACGTGCCAAATCCCTTATCAGTGTGTTGTAACTTCCTCTTTAGTTAGCAATTTGCTCTCTAAAATTCTGTCCGGCTTTTTTCCATTCCACTTCGGTCGCTCTTAAGATTACTGTAGCACTGCTATGGGCCGATCGGGAGAAATTTTGTGTCGGCAGCAGGCGAAGGCCCGAAACGAGAGAGACGCAATTTGTCTGAAACAGGCCCCCTGAGGGGATTCTAAAAATTTGATTGTTGATCGCAATCGTGTATGTGTGTGCGTGCGTGCACCAAAGCGGGGGCTCAATCTAAACTAAAAGATGGAAGAGCAAGATCTGTCTCTGTACTATGTAGGGTACTTTGGGGTAAACTCGGCCATGGAAAAATTTGGACACCTAAGCTTTAGGGCTTCATATTTCAGTAACCAATGGACCGATTGAGAGAAAAATATTATATCATTGATTCCTTGAACTCTCCTCTTTAAAATGAGTTACAGTACAGTACTACATACTGTAGTTGTACATAATAATTGGTTTCATCATTTGTTGAAACAGCACAGTTCACGGGAGCTTAGGTGCCCGGTTTACCCCATGGCCGGTTTACCCCCCTAGCACCCTACGTACGTATTTGCAGCATTTGGTATATTATGTGTATATGTTACGCTATCGATACCGTAATCCTTATCCCTCTCAATCGCCTCTCAATCTCAAAAAAGATTCTGACAAGCAAAATCCCACGCATCAGAGAAGAACAAACAAAGTTATCTTTTTGGAGCTGAAAGTTGCCTGCCATCCACGAAACAACGCCGTCGACTTTTAAGCAATTTCTTTACATTCTCGATCCCAAAGTGCAATGAATGCGAGCTTTACAAGTCATAATTCAAGCGGAGAGAAGCTTTTTCTAGCCTCCGAATAAATATTGTAGCTCAAAAAGCGGGCCATAATTCAGCGGCTTCTGACAAGCCAAACTTTCACCGGGCATTCATAAGTCAAGGCTGGGGCTCGTAATCAGATTAATTAGGGCCGGCTAGAGATTGAAATGCCTCTTTTATCTTGCACTGAAACACTCATAGACTGTTGTTAGCCACTGCTAAAAACGTACATACATAGCATAAGGTACCTTACACTGAATATGCACACTTTGGTAGGGTACACACGTGGTAACGTACGGATCAGCCTGTTAACTCCAAAAGGAATATCTCCCCCGATTAGAAAACCTGACTTTTTCCGTACTACCAAGCATTATTGGAACGTGACACTTACCTGTCATACCTGTACGTTAATGCCTGCCTTACCTGCTTCAACATAAAACATTACGCACACATGAAAGATAGACATGCCGCCACTGTTTTATCGTGCTCATTTTCTAACTGAAAAGGCCCAATAAATTATTGTTCACGGCCATCATCCATGGCAGATTTTTCCCCTTTAATGGAACGGGCGAAAAATCGCGGTGCAGTGTTGTCGTTCTGTTCTTTTTCTGTACCTGCATGCAATTATCAGGCAAATTTTATGAGAAAATTTTGCCACCAACTTTAAAGGCAGTACCCTAAGGTACACGCCTCCCCTGCGAGCTATAAAAGCTCAAGGAGGATGGAAACAAAAGAATCCAAGACGATGCAGGAAAGTTTCATAGCTGCTGGCTGAGTTCTTTGATGTTTTTTCCGGGTTACAAATGTGTCGCCAACGCGTTGAGATTTGCGACAGTAAAATTGAGACAAATAACAATGGACCGCAAAGGTCGTCTCTTCTTTGTGGGCGTTTGTTTATGTAGTTTCAGGCTCAAAAGTTTGTTTGTTTGACGGTCTGAGAGTTTTATCCGCTCTTGAAAAGTTTGGGCAACGGTAAGCTTGTAAAATTTCAGCCCGTAATTCAAAAATAACACGTTACAGTAAGCTTCTTGTCGCTATTGTCTTTGAAAGGTGCACGACCCCCGCCGTAAGTTGGTAGCTTTATTGTTCTCTCCGGAAAAACGCGAAATCAAGCAACCAAAATATTTTTGTTTGCTCGGGCCAGTGACTACTCGCTTGCGTCTGGTGTTTTTCTTTTTGTTCGAAGCAAAAATACTGCGGATCGTACACAAAGAATGCATATGCCGGCGTTTCGATAGTACATAGTATGTACATGTACCTAGGAATACATACTACTTCTACCGAACTGAACCTATACATATGTACACATAAGGTACGTAGGTATGTAGGGTATGTACATACTGTACATTACATACATACGTGTGAGGAAAATGAAAGCCGAGCCGGCTGCCTTCTCTCATGTCTGCCGGTCGTAAAAATTCGACCGTAAATCAAGCTAAACACCCTTTAAACAACCCCGTTAAGCTTCGCATAGCAGAGTCCCAGACCCGCGCAAGCCCGGTACACAACCCTTACGGCTATTCCCCAGTTGCTAAGGCTTATTCTCTAATTAATTAATTAGCACCCCTAACCATCCCACAGCAGACCACAGAAGCGGGTCGTAAAACCAGCCGGTTTTCTTTTCTCTTTCCTCCCTACTACATACTCCAGCTTGCATGAGCTTTAACGACCGTTCTTCCCGAGTTCCGGGGCCGGTTTGGGTTTACTGTAGAATGTGCGTGATGCCTCCACCAAACGTATACCCACCCATGGTACACAATGCGTCTTATCTTGGCACAGCCCTGTCTCTTTGGGATAAAATATGTCTTCGTCAATCCATCTTTGTTTCTTTGCTCAGGCGGACTATGTACAGACAGATCCCCCCTGTGCGATGCTGTATGCAGTGCACGTGTGTGTGTGTGTCTATGTGTGTGTTGTTTTTAGGCAGAAGTCGATTTTCTTTCAAGAAGCCGCCGCCACGAGTATCAGCCGCCTGCGTCCGCCTACTGCTACTCCCGGGCCGGAGCAGCGCATCTTTAAGAGTCCTCCGTAGGCGGAAGGATTACGGTAGTCGGCTCCTACAGCAGCCTGAACAACGCTGCAAGAGAAAGAAGGCGGGGAGCAGAGAAACCCACACTCTCCGCTCAGCGGCGTACGTACGTACAGAGCCAGGCTGGCAGCGTCGTCCTAACTAAAACAATATCCCCGACTCAGCTCCCAGTATTCCGTGCGCTGTGTATTTCCTTCCACCTCCCTGTTTTCCAACCAGCCGGCTTGGAAAAGTCATAAAACTGCTGTGCGGCAGCGGCGAATAATCAGCCAACACACGTACACAGCCCGATTGGTGGCACTTATCGGTGGCAGCTCACGGCTCTTCGTTTTGTTTGGTGTCCACTCCCAATCGAAGTCAACTCGGTTGGTGCGAACCCGCCGTCACTTTTTTCCTGTCTCTCTGTCCGTCCCTCGCCAACACTGTTGTCAAACGTCACGGTGGTGCATCGTATTCTGCCACGGAAACTGGCAAGAAAATAACAATCTCATCATCGTCGTCATTTGTCGAGTCGAAACTGACTGGTAAGGAGTATCGTTTTCTTGGTTATTTCTTTTCCCATTTATTGCGAATTATGTATAGTACTTCGTCTCTTAACGCCAATTTGAAGGCGGCCGGGGTCGTTTACTTACGGCGGGGCATATACGTACGTACTTAGGTAGGAAGGGCGATCATTGCGCCTCATTCGACTAGAGGACATAAAGCCTTTACGACATCGCCGTTGATAGGTGCGTAAGGCGTTAAGATTCAGCAGTGCGGCGGGCGAGTACTACTAGTACGCTTTTAGTACCTAGTTTTACCCCTCGCGGGTGGCTGTTTTGTATGTATGGGTCTTAACAACGCCTCAGCACACGCGCAGGAGCAGTGTAAATGCGTAATTTCGAATTGCCCATTTCCTTCAGCCGCCTGCATAATGACTTCTACCACACCGGGCGGGGCATCAGCGTACAACCAAATCAGTTCCAGCTCCGGAGTAACAAGTGGCGGTGGCGGCGCTAATTCCAGCAGCAACCAACAACCGTCCAGCACTGCCAGTACCACAGGTGGCGCCATCAGCAACTCGAGTCCTGCCATTTCTGGCGGCGCTGCCACTTCCGGCGCCACTTCCCTGCCGCCGTACGGCTTTCCCACCGGCACCGTCGGCGATCTGGGCAACCTAGGCGTGCTCACCGGCGCTGGGAATGCTGCCTCATCTGCCGGGGACGGCTACTTTGCCGGCGCCGCTCGAGCAGGGGCCGGCACGGCCGCCTGCGACTATTCCTTCGGATCCGGCGCCCAGACTTCCGGCGGTACGACGGCGGCGCCGCCGCGATCCTACCCCGGCCTGGACTCGAACCTGAGCAAACTCAGCGCCATGTGCGCTAGCGCCGAGGCCACGGCGGCGGCGGGGAGTTCGGCGGCGGCCGGAGGATTCGGCGGCTTAACGGAGGAGGCGATGGCAGCTTACGCCGGATCCGCTGCCGCGCCCTACACCGCGGCGGGGCAGTACGCCGGCGGCGCCTATCCCTCCGCGTACCAGGGCGCCTTCGGCTCCGCCTATCAGTCCACACCCGCCGCCCTACACGCCGGCATGTACAATCCGCTCCTGCCCTACGGCGGCATGTACAACAACCACGCCTGGGCAGCCATGGGCTTCGGAAATCGGCAATACGGTAAGGAAAAGGGTGGGTAGGGTACTAGGGGGTAAACCCGGCCACGTGAGCTTCAGTATCAGGGCTGCATATCTCAGCAAGCAATGGACCGATTGAGGATCAATCGATTCTTTGAACTCTTCTCTTTCAAATGAAGCTATTGGTTCATCATTTGCTGAAACAACGAGTGCACAGGAGCTTAGGTGGCCGGGTTTACCCCACGTTAGTGAAAAGATAGGTAGTGCGGGGTAATTCGGGCCATCTGGCAGTAATTCGGACCACTGCATCCAATCTCTGGCTCTTGAGAAGCAGGCGCAAAACTAGCGAACGGCTTGTGGCCTGATTTTGCTAAAAGATAAAGGCAAGGATGATCCGAATTTCCCCTAGCCCGAATTACCCATCACTACCCTATCTGTTGTACCTTGCGATGGAATTACTGAGAAGAGAATACAGGGGTTGTTTGATTGGTCCATTTAAATATGGGTTGCGATATGGTATAGTCAAATGAGCCATCAGCACAGACCCTGTATTCTTCCGTAATGCTTCGGTTCTGTCGCTCGTTCGTACTAGGTAGGTACAAAAATACTTTATGCAGTCGGGTTTATCAATCCTTGTCTCAAACTTGTGAATGCTTATTGTGTCGTCTCTTTTTTGCGCATCTTTGCGCATTTCTATACGTAGCCTACCTAAATGTTTTGCGTAACTGAAGGTGAAGGTGCTTTTTGGGGCTTTTTGACCACGACAGCATAAAAACGAAGCATTAGCACAAACCGCAAACCCTAACAATCACAGTCTAATTAACCGTGGTCGCTTCCAATTCCGTCTCTCTGTGTAATATTATTTATTCATCATGTCGCCAAACATTCTTGCAAAACGACAAAAATTCAAAGAAGCGTGCGCGCATAAGTTGGTACGAGCCTTGCACAGCATACCGTAATCGAAATAAAAAAAAATTATAATTAAAAAATAAAAGTTTTAAACTAAAAAATGTCTTATCAGTAATTTTCTGCCCTAAATTACTGTATCCGGAATTACCCTGTTTTGTACCATCTAGGTTACGCTACTTCTATTATATTTCAATGCTGTATTGGCTTGTGCTCCTTTTTGACTTTAGTGTCCGCTTCGTCTACTCCACTGTTGATGTCACTTTAGGGCATTCCATACGAGGCGTTTTAGGGTCCATATCAATTTGCACTGGCCATCAAAGCGGAACGAGTAAAAATTCTCCGAAAACTTTCTCTTGCGGCAGACGGACAGAGGTCTTTAGGGGGATCATCGAATCAATTTTGTGGCGCTTTTGCCCATAATTGAACGGCGGCGGCTTAGCTTTTGAGCAAATTATGCCTCTTACAGCTTGGAAAATGCTATCAAGTTATGTACACACTTATGCGTTCTGTACGTACACAGCAAAACTCGCGGAACCAAATTTTCTTTTCTGAATGCCAAGCTTCTTTTCTTACTGTACGTGTACCACAGTACAGTTGCAGGAATAATCCACGCTCTGGCCGGGTGGGACTCGAACCCAGGCCCCTCGCTTTGTTACTTTCGAGTACATATACCTAACTCTAGGTAGCTACACGGTACAACTGAGCAACTGTAGCAACTGAGCTACGCGGTAGCAACTGAGCTACACGGTTGACCGAAATCGTACAAGATTTTTGTCAAAACTGTGTCAAAGGTTTTTTCGTTATGAAAGATTTTGGTGCAAAAGTGTACATACATCCCGATCCCCATTCAAAGAAAATTTCAGTTCGCTTTCATCTGAGATACCAACCGATAATGCTATCGGTACAGACATCTTTCACGCGGGGTTTGCAAAACATGGCTGCTGCTTGTCATCTCGTTTTTTATCTCTCCTGTTTGCTTCGGTTCCAGGGTCTCCAAACGATGATCTGTCGGGGGTTGGGTTTGGCTCTTCCTCTACTATGTATGTACGTATGTACCTAATTTCTTGTGCCGAAGAAATGTATGCAAACCGTCGTCAAATTTTTTGTCCGGGTCCTAGTGTCGGCGATCATGCGGCGACAAAATTTACAACTTCGCGGCGAGATCAAAGGAGAAAATGCGGCTGTACTTATGTACGTACTGTACGGGCAGCTGCAAAACGCGGAACGATTTACTATGCGGACTGTACACTGTACAGTACAGTGTTGTACACCGACATTTTTTCCATATCCCACACACTACGTACGCGACAACAGTCCGAGACGATGATCTGTAGAAACATGATCTGCAATGATTATTATGCGATCAGTAGTAGGTATAGTACTGTACAAAGAACACACATTGTCCGATTCACACGCGGTGAATTTATTAACAAACGTTTGGGGTTGTAAAGGACGATACAAACAACCCCTCCCCAAGTTTTTTGTTTCCTGGAATCATTGATGCGGTGTTGAATTCAGATCTGACCAACAGACTTGATCCATGAGAGAAAAATCCAAGTCTGAAGTCGACAACGTAAGCAGTGCGCGCATTCACCATATTCACATGTGCACTGTCGAGTTCTTGGCAGAAAGTTTGCACTGGGCAAGGGGGTATGCGTTAGTCGGTGTACGTACATACGTATCTCATGCAATGTACCGTACATACGTACGTACTCACTACGTACGTACATACTATACAATACATACATACAGTATACACACATCCACAGTCAGTGTAGCAAGACAAACGACGTGCGAGCGTGAAATTTGACGGGACGCGCCACCACTTGAACATCAAAGAATTCATCACTTTGCTATATGACGGCGCTTGGGGCAATAGAAAAGAAAGCCTCAACGCCGCAGAAATTTACCGCCTGTCTCCAAAACATGCCATTGAGCGCCATAGGAAGAAAAGTTTAGGGAGCTGAACCGATGCGGGAGAGAAAAATGATAAAGCTTTTTAGTTCGATGACAGCAGGTCAGCTAATCGTGCATAGTACGCTAAAGTATCTTATCTTTGTTTGTACAATATGTAGGTACATACGATGCCGATGCGAAAGAAGTGGTGATTATTTCAAGCTGTTTACTGTAAGAAGAATGACCGAAACAATAACTGTGGGAAATTATCAAAAATTAGTAAAATATGATGTGTGAGCCAAACGTCAACTACAGTAATCTCCACTAATGTTTACGTACGTAGCACTGGATGGGACAGCGCTGCATGCATACGTAGCCGATAGTTTTCAAAAACGAGACCAAACGTTTCGCATTTTCGAGTTTTCTCAAAAGGAAATTCTTTTTTCCGTAAAGATTTGATACGAACCTCGTCAAAAACACCTTTCGGCCTCCGTTTATGAGGCGTCCCTTTTTCCTTCGGTCCTTCCTTCCTGTTCAACTTCCACTTGGCTAAACCTTTCCCAAAAGTTCTTATGAATGGAAAACCAGCCTTTGCTCGTTCAAATTTTTTTTTCAAACTTTCCAGAGAATCGCACATATTCACATGTCGAACGTAACACCTTTGCTCCTAAGCTCGCGGAACAAAACTGGTCACACCACACGACCCTAACATGGGATACCTACGTATTCATAGGACAATCATAATAATTCGAGGGATTGTGTCACTCGTGCTTTAAAGAACCACCTTTACGTACATTACAAACATGCTTTCCAACCTCTTGACTGCAAAATAGTCGCAAATCTTTGTCCCCTATAGACCCAAACCCAGGCTTCGGTCCTTTGGGCTATTCAGAATGAAAAAGCCATGACCAGGTGTCTAATGGCGCTCTTTTCTTGTCCCAAAATCATTCAGCGCGCCATCCTTTGTGCTCCCTGTACGCAATATTCATGATGCAGCAGCGCAATGATTTGAATGTGGTCATAAAACTTCTGGAACCCTTCCGTATTCATATGGATGCATGCCACCTTTTGTGTATGATTGTATACGTACGTACAGCATTACCAGGTGGTAGAGCGTTCTCGGGGAGAATCGTAAAACTGTCAAAAACCCGCAGCCAGTGGGCCTTTGGTGCTTCTTTTGTCCCCCCGCCCTTTGCGCTAATTGGATTTCTGTCATGCATGTCCGCGTGTATTGACGGTTCTCTTTTGTTTGGGCAGTGGCCGGCTCATTTCATGTCCCAACAGCCACCGTTTGCAAAGTCACTTTATAAAATCCTGTACTATCGGACTTTCTTGTTGACGGTTCTCTTTTTTGGTGGAAGCCGCTTCGATAGACCATACGACCCAAATCATCCCTTTGAACACCCTGCATTTCCCGTTGATTCTTGAAGCAAAGATTTATATTTCCAGTTCGTCACATTTTATGAGCTTTTGACGAGCCCAAGGACAAAAAGAGAAACATGAATAGGAACCACAAGAAAGTAGCATTGTTGTCATGGCCGCCAACCAGTGTTGCCAGATGCCCAGAGTGCAATAGTGCTAACGGGTCTGAGCATAGTGCCAGATATCGGTACCAGTGCTAAAAAAGTGTTGACCGGGGGGGAGGCTATCGAGTCGAGCAGTGCAATTAAAACCGCAGCATACATAACGGCTTCTGTTCTCACCCACCCCAACGGACTCAAATTTCCTTCTGTCTCTTCCTCCTCGATTCCTTTTTTGACATCCCTGTACATGTCAGCATTGAAAAGCTCAAACATTCGACTCGAAGGTTCAAAACTATGGCAGCAGCTTCCACCCACACGCAACCAATTTCGTACTCTCATGAGCTGCATTTGAGCATTCTAACGCATTTCCGCCTCAAAATTGTACCACACATTGGTGTCAGAAAAAAATTTATTCCCTTCCCACCGCACCCCCGAATAGTGCCAGAATAGTGCTAAAAGTGCCAAACCAAATTTTGAGTGCTAGATGGGGGTCCAATAGTGCCAGGGTTAGCACTATAGTGCCAGACCTGGCAACACTGCCGCCAACCCGGCAATTCTAGAAGCCCTTGGAGTCCACTTCTGCTGTAGCAAACCGAGGGTCCGGCTGTGGTCTTTTGCGTCTCGTCGCTATAATTTATGGCTCGGCTTTACGACACCCCCTTTTCTTCTCTGCTATTGTACTGTGCGTATGCACTATGAGCTTTTGACGTATGCGTATGCTATTGTATATGCATAAGACAAGACTAATCATCGTCCCATAGTGGCGGTCATCAACCGTGTTTGCAAGATCCCCATATACATAGCGGGACAATGGGTTGTGTCGTGCAATAACAGCCGTGCTTTAAGCAAATTGGAACGCAGGGGCAACATGTCGCAACAAAATAGCAACAATGAGTCGCCCAGTCCAGACCCCAGACCGCCGTACATATTCATACCTACCTAAAATACATACCTTGTTCCTTGAACTTTTACGATTATATCTCTGATTCAAATTATGTAGGTCCAGTATGTACTCTCTCAACTAAATGTGCGATAAAACGCCAATGTTTGGCGACTTTTATCGCCAAATGATTTTGCGAATTTTGGACAGTACGCTCATTTGGCGATGCTATCGCCAATATTTTGCGGTATTATGTCCTACTCTTGCTTCAGCAGTTTGTCGCCAAATTTTTGCGATGCATGAGACACGACGCGAATATTTTGCGATACGTTTATTCATTTATTACATAATATTAGTATTATTGCGCATGCACACACAGATAAGCTGGAATGACGGAAATCAGATACATCGCACAACAGGAATCGTCTCAAATAGCATATCAGACAGCTAAAGTCAAACAGAAAGATACATAAGCTACATGTTCATACCCCACTTGTTCCTTATGGTCCCATACACTTATAGGAAACGAAGAATCTGGTCTTTAGCAGGCTAATATTGCTTGCTGTCTTCTTTCTTGACGGCTGCTTTCCTCTCCACCTCCTGAGTTCCATCAGATAAGTACCGCGTACCCGTATGTAGCTTCAAACGCTTGGGTCATTTCAACTTGAGAATAAAGGTATCATCCATTCAGAGATTTTGTAGTGGTCAAAACCCTGAAAGAAAGTTGTAAAATATTGAGCTGGTTCGATTGCTCACACACTACTACATACTAATTTTCAGGAAAGGAATTGAATACATAAGTACTGAAAAGGTACGTACTGTACACTATGCAGGCCGACAAAACCGATATCCTACCTGAGAAAGAAACGACGAAACACGGATCCTTTGATTTTTCAATCAAGATTTCCTTCAATATAATTCCTCCTTCATTGGTTCTGTCCTAGACATTTCGAGATGAATAAAAATTTCGAAACTACAAGACTCCCGCTTTCTTTTTCTCGTTTGTTTATTTTGAAAATTTGAATTTTTCAAAAATATTGGCGACAAAACTTATCCCAGCGCAAAAAATTGGCGGAGAGCACGCAATTGTCGCAAATTTTTGGCGTCGCTCGCTAATCGCCAATTGGTTGGCGGTAGCTCTATCGCAAATTAGGATGAGAGAGTACTGTAACTACACAGTACACGGAGTGTAGGTACGTGCTAAAGCGACAACGCATTCTCCGTTTTCCATTCTTTGATTTTGTCTACCTCAATGCGATCGATGTTCGCTCATCCTCTGTCTTGCTAGCTTCATTTTGTGGTACGGATTTTGATAAAACAGCTCTGGGTTTTTACGCATATCCGATAGAGAACGATATTATGTATACTAATCAAGGAGAGAGTGAAGTGAATACATATGTAGAATACAAAGTGTGATCTTGTGTGGCGTGCGTGTGGGAGTGCGTGGCTCTGTTTTGAGAAGAAGGGAGAAGAACCAGCTCCTCAAAGGAACCGCCATCTCATTCCGAGATCCTAAACGAGCATTAGCTAGAATTTATAGGGCGGGAGCTTCAAAGCGCGCTAACTTGTTTGAATGCTTTATGCCAGCCCTTTCATAATGTTTAGGCCCCTCTTCCCCCAATACCACGCACGCGGCCAAAGGCGCCTGCAGACGTTAATAGAAAATCTTGGCCCAGCAGCCAGAGCGTGAAGCGCGGTTTTTTTAGCGAAAAATTATCCAAAAAGGTAAAAATTGTTTTGAGAGGCAATTGGAAAAAACCACCTTAGCTGTTGAAAGACGAATAAGCCAGACGAAAGCGAGCATTTCGGCTGGCTCTGCCAAATTCTTTCGCACGTCTGAAGGCGACCTAAATAGTAGCTCCTCAGCTCCTTGGACCAGCCGGCAAATCGTGCGCGGGAGTCTCGCCTCAGGGCTCGTTCTTATGAGAAGCGAGTCACATAAAAACAATATCTTCCTCTCCCGAGAACTGTGTGGCTAGCTGCTACATAGGCTGCGGCGCTCAAGCTTATTTCGATTTTGCTTTGTTCGTATACCAGGATGTAAAGATTACATAGGCCAGAGCGCCAGAAAACAGCCAGAAAGGGGCCGCGTCATTCCACAGAGGACATTTCAAGCTAGTCCGCATACCTTTCAGGTAGTTCCAGCGAAAATTAGGCCTATTTAGGCCCGACCGACTGCTTTTAGCCTGAAAAGCTCGAACCAACCCCGGCCTGTGGCGGCTTTTCCTTTGATAATTGCCGCCCACCTACCGTAATCTTTCTCGACTCGCATTCGTATCTCCCATCTTTTCAACAAACGGCACAAGCCTTGCGTACGTACGTACACAGCTGCTTACTCCTTTGTTCGTACATTTCCTGTAAAATGATGGTGGAAAACGTTCCTGCACTGCGGAATAATAGGTAATTGAGATTACGGTAGGTCTGCGAGCGAACGCACCCTGCCTTTAAGAAAGCGCCTTGAACACGCACGTGTTTCGGCCGCCCACTGACCTATACGTACGCGCATAGGACAGAAGACAGGCAGAGGCGTCGAGGTGTCATAATTTAACTCATTGACGGCTGTCACTGGACTGGACCATTGCTCGATACACAAAACCTTGTCCGTCCATCGCATTCCTTCACACTGCCGCTCGTGTACGTACAGTATATAGAATTCATGTTTCTCTTTTGAGACGTTTGGAACATTGCACCCTTTGTTCAGAAGCGAATTGCATTCTGCATGGAGCACATGTCTCCAAGAACCAAAACGCTCATCGGACGTGCAGTGCTCCTCAAAAGAGAACCGTCAATAGTTCTGTATGTACGTCGCGGACGAAGCAAACAAAACTGCGCAGTTTGGCCCGCCCCTCCGTGAGAACAGAATGTCCTTCATCCACTGTCCACCATCCAAAACCACCAACTGACCACCACCAGACCAGCCCAGACACCCAAACTTTCTCTTGGCCGCCACATGTTTATTCGCTCGATAAGTCAAACAACCACCACATCCCAGCAGCAGGCATTGCACCGAAACAGTTTCTACATACCACCACAAGGCGCAAAAAGCAGCACAGCTGTCCTGTATACACACAGTCCTCCGCCTGTTGGTTGGTGATGCTGACAGCTCCGTCCGTACGGAGTTGTAATTTTTGTCCCGCTGATGTCGGCGGCAGGGCCTTTGATCTTTCCTCTTCCGTCCTATGCGCTATATCGTTGTTGGAGCCGTCGTATGTAATGTACATTATGTAGGGTACTGTGGGGTAGACACAGAAACGGGGCTAAACCCGGACACCTATTTATCTCAGCAACTATACGACCGATTGTACCTATTCTACCAATCGATTCCATGAACTCTCCTCTTTCAAATGAGCAAGTACCATTTTCATCATTTTGCTGTAGCGGCAAGTTCAGAAAAGCTTAGGTATCCGGGTTTACCCCGTGTCCGGGTTTATCCCACAGTACCCTATATGGAGAGAAACGGTGGGAGGGTTGTCCCCGTTGCATGCATGCCTAGGCAGAGACCTGTTTGTGCGCACCACGGTGCCGTTTTCTTTTGGGGCAAGGGAGGTTTGGTTGGGTCTGGGTGTACGGTAGTTTGTCTCCGTTTTCTTGGATTTACGAGGTAGAACCCGTCGTCGCTAAGAGACTTTATCAGCAGCGCCGCCGAAACTCGCTGCCTTAACCTCCTTTTCCACACTTTATGGCACGCCGAGCTGCGAGTTGTTTGTTTTTTGAATGGTTTTTTGCGCTTCGCAGTCGTTTTTTGCAAGAAAAAAGGCAAACTGGTAGACTTGAGTGCCCGTTGACGCCCAAGAGTGGCATTAAATGTACATTACAGAGGTACTTAGTATGTACTTTTATATAAGTATGACAGCTGCTTTTGAGACAGCGCAATGATCATGATGGTTTTTCGTTTCCTTGCGGCAAGGTGAGGTTGTGACTGTGGAATAGGCCATTCTCTGCTACTGTAAGTAGGCACGAGGGAAGAAATAATTAGCTCGCATATATCACGCTAACATGTCATGAAATGGTGACACGGAGTCCAAAGAAAAAACTTGGCGGTTTCTATTGATATTCTATGTGTAAGCACGAGAGCTCGTCGAGGATACGTGGCATTATCGTTTGACACATGCGCGCTGATCCTTCGCTTTCTTCGCGCGCAACAGCGCGTCACGTCAACCAACATCGCACATGTGTGGGGCGGGTTTCAAAGGGGAAAAGACGACACGACACGACAGCAGCCGACAAAATAATGTCGGAAAACTCGCGGGGTAACTCGGGGTAAATCTGACACCCGGAAGTTTTCAATTTGCAAGAGCATTGATGGTAAAAAAAACCGTAATTCATCAAAAACTTCTGTTTTCGTTTCATAGTTCACTGCTTTGCTGTAATAATACTAGGCAATGCATGGTCACAGTTTGCTTAAAATTGATTGTCAAGTTTACCCCCGGTTACCCCTAATCTGCACTACACATACACATACTATACCATGATCGCTTTACGCACGAGCGCGGTGTCGCAAAAGACGACACGAGACGCAGAGCTGAAACCGACAGATAACAAAAACACGCCCAACCAACCACCCACCCGGATAAAGAATCCAATAGGGAGGAGGGACATGGAACTTCGACCGAGCGCGATTTTTCACTGGGCGTCGGAATGTCGCTGGAAATTTGTCCAAGTCGTATGTACGTTAGGCGTAACTTTTTGATGGTGTTGGATGGAGTTTAGGGGTATGCACAAGACAATTACACACCTCATATTCTACAGTTTCGTGTCCCGTGTCTGAAAATGTTTTTGTACAGCTTGTGTATATTTTTTACTTTTTGTTTTTATTGTTATGAATTATTCAAATATTATTCGGTGTCTTTTTGTTATATTTTGTGATGGGATTACTGTAACTGTATACGTACTTTGTAACCCAATGTGTGTCCTGAAACAGGGAGAATGAGAAGCGGGGTGGTACAAGGGTGGTGACTTGTGCATACAACAACACGCCAAACCATACAGTGAAAACAATAACTACGTATGTACGTATACATAGTGTCAGGTGTTATGCAAAATGGTGGTGACTTTGGTTTGAGCTAACAACTCGCGAATGGACCATTATTCGTGTTGTTATTTTCTTGTATTAATTCAACCAAATGTACCTTAGGCGGTCGCATAAAAAAGTAGACAAAAAGCCTCCAAAAGTATGCACCTTTCACCTCTGCGCCCCCTCAAAAAATAGCCCCTAACTCCAGGGCATAAACCCCCTGTTATTATTATGCGCCACTGACCGCAGGAGAGTGTCAAAAACTCGCTTCTCTTTTGCCCTGTTTCAGGCTTCATGTGTGCACCGGTGGGAAAGAAGGGGCGGCAGACGTACAGCCGCTTTCAGACCACCGTTCTGGAGTCGGAGTACCGCCGGAATCGCTACGTGAACAAGGCGACGCGTCGGCAGCTCTGCGAGCACACAAACCTCAACGATCGCCAGGTGAAGATCTGGTTCCAGAATCGCCGCATGAAGGACAAGAAGGAGAAAAAGAAGGAGGAGGAGGAGAAGAATCTGAGCGCCCAGAAAAGCGGGGCAAGTGGCGGAACCGGCAAAGATTCCTCCTCCGAACAGCAGGTGGAGCTGCAGGCGACCATCTCTCAACGACCCGCCGGTCTGGAACCTGCAACAGCTGCAGCGTCTCAAAACCGGCACCAGGCTCCAGGGAGTCTGCAGCAGAGCGGCCAGCAACAGCTGCAGCATCATCCAGGGTCGCTGCAGACCACGACGGCCGCGCAGCATCATGCGCTGAGCAGCGAGAGCAATCCGTTGAAATTCGAGATGAAACCCGGCGCCAACCACCCCTTCGCTTTCGACCCGCATCGAGCTGTATCCATGTCCTTCGTCCACCCGGCTGCCCACTACGCCGCCGCCGCCAACCCCTACGCACACCATCCTTCCGCTTCGCAGATCGGCGGGTATTAAGATATTATGTACAGTTAGGCATACGAACAGTACGTATGTACGTATGTATGTATACGGAGGAAAAATAATGTTGACGGTGTGTAGGTACGTACGTAGGTACATCCACGCAATATTGTAAAAGCAGTGAAACTACTGATTTTGCAAAGAGGATTGTGAAACACAACTGATTCTGTTTGAGAGAATGAGACCTTATGTACGGTACCTGATGGGCGATAAATTGCACCCTTGGCAGTTCAGGCTTATTGCACCAGTATTTTGACGGTCAGTATTATGTACTGTATGTACTTTTTGGTGGACGTTTCTTTGGTAATGTTTTCTTTTTCTCTGCTGCATTTTCGTCGCTTTTTCCCGAACGAATCTCATCTTTAGGTACCTAGGAAGGAGGACTGGAGGTAGGTACGTACTGTACGTACATAGACACAGTTCGTAATGTAGGTATGCAGAATAGAGGTTTTGGCACCATGGGCTATTGGTGGCACATGGTTACGTCGTCACGTGCAGAATTAAGAAAGTAATGACGTTACCGCTATTTTATTTTTCACAACTTTTTCTGTTTTTGCTGCGGGCCATATTTTGATACACCTTATGCAGTACCTAACGTACCCTACGTACATTCGTACCCTTGGTTCAAGCCCGTATGAACAAGGAACTTTTTGTGCTTCCTTTGCTCATTTTGTGATTATGAATGAATAGAAAAGTATGTGTGTGCATAGCATACTATGTACTGCATGGTTATTTGTATCGCTTTGGTATATGCAACATAACTGCAATTCACAATATTTTTCCATCGTTGCTTGTACGGCTCTCTGTTCGAGATTTTTTGAAAAGCGACATGCGCCTATTTTGGGCCCGGTGTTTTTTTCGTGCAGCAATTTTTTGTCTGAGATTTTTGATGCGCTCTCTTGTCTCTACATGCCGCTTGTCTTGTCAGTACTGCAACTTTGTGGATTGAAAACTACAAATGGATCATGACTACTAATCATATTTTGAGATGTTCAAAAAGTTGCGATGTGTTTGTGTGTGACATTGCGCCATGACCGAAAATAGGGTGTCGTGCACGTTTGAAAACGGTACATACTAGCGAAACAACTAATTTGTTCGCTGATCGTGCAGCAATAATAAGAATGTGTAACGGCAGGCGTATTTATGCTTGATTAGCGCGATTTTAATTGTGCATACTGTAGGCGTTTCGATGTTGGCGTTTGATGACGATAAAAGAGTCGCTTTGTCGACCTAATTTAGTTACCAAACAACCCTCCACAGAAAAAATCAAATCATAACGTATAGGTAGCAGATAGTATCTTAAAAATGATGAAATTTACTGATTTTTGATTAAAAATAAAATATTTTTCAGCAGATGAATTTGAATAGAATATTGAATAAAATGACAGGGAAAAACAGTCATTTAAATGAGTTTAATTTGAATATAAAATGATTTTTGTCGGACCATTTTTTCCAGTTAAAATTGAGAAACTATGTACTAGAGATCCAAAACAGAGCTTTACTGTCACAGATAGTCATTGAAATTTTGTGTTTTTATGCAAGAATGACAGGAACCAACAAAAAAGGACGAGAAATATCACGAGTATAGGCTCAAATTACTTCAATATTGCCCGAATCATTTTATATTTTATTTAAATTTTAATTTAAATGATTTATCTAAAATGTACAGAATTTAGATAAAATAAACGCCCTTACACTGACTTTAAATAAAATTTTAAATGAAATAAAATGATTGAAAATCCATCATTTTTATTCATTTGAATTAAAATATAAAATCATTTTTAAGATACTAGTAGCAGAGAATGTATGTACAATCTGGGGAGATCTACTCCGAACACCAAAAAGCACCTTCCATAACTAGGTATCTGGCACATGCGTACCAAATTGTACGACGTACCAATACTCTTTGCCTACAAATTTCTGACAAACCCGTAACTTTTATGTTTCATCGTCTGCTGTTCTGCTGCAGAGAAGAAGCGCGGTCGCCAGACCTACACCCGCTACCAGACGCTGGAGCTGGAGAAGGAGTTTCACTACAACAAGTACCTGAGTCGGCGGCGTCGGATCGACCTGCACCGTCAGCTCCAACTCACAGAGCGACAGATCAAAATCTGGTTCCAGAATCGTCGCATGAAGTACAAAAAAGAACAGAAAGCAAGGGCGGAGCAGGAGAAGCAAAATCAGGCAGCTTTGGCCGGCGGAGGCAAATCGTCTGCTGCAGCTACTGCAAAAGCCGCCACTTCCGTCAACATGACTCTAGGTGGCCTGCACGCGACCTCTACCGGCGCAGAAGAGAAACACCCGCTAGCCTCCAACATGCCCCCCGGCGGCGGACATTCGCGACCGCTGGGCGTGGCTATTCCTTCGCATTTGGCCCATCATCATCATCATCACCACCAATTGCATGTTTGAGGGGCATTCTGTGGGGCTATTTAGGGTTTTACCCCATGTAGAAAAGGAGTAAACTTCACGCCACTATTCTGCATATTTTGAGAGCTTCCACACGATGATTATGGAATAATTCTGTATGATTCAGAATTCGAATTGCAAGGGGATGCAGGCTGCAGTTATGTTTTGTACAGTTTTTCTTGCCGAAGAAACATCGTACTATCCACTACTTGCGCTGTTATCGAGGATACGAAACGAAGCCGATTGTTTTTGTGTACAGTTTTTGTCTCTCGTTACGTACGTAAGTTCAGTGGTAATTGCAAAAGCTTCCATTATTGTTTCGACGAAGCATTTCGCGTTCGGACTTTCCCGCATAAAAGGGGCAGGTGATGTATCCGACAGTTCAGGTCCAACAACGCAAGTAGTGGATAGTGGAATCCAAAATGGTGTATGTTCAAGACGGTTTTTCTTCCTGAACACATTTCCTGGATCTGTCTTTGTGTCTCAGCTTTACAAATGCTGCTAACTTGATACCGAGCTATTGGTGTAATTGGTGGCATTAAATTTCCGTTTCTGTCGCCTTGTGTGTGTAATCATGTCATGTTTTGTGTCATCGTTTCTCATGTTGAGTTATTGTTCTGCTTTACTATTTTTGATAGTGCTCGTGGGCTGAAAGTGTGCTCTTTTGTAATTTTGGCTACCCGCCCAAGGGCCTCCTAATTTCCTTGCTTTTCAGCTTTCTGATAGCGCAAACATAGCAGGAGGAAGTTATGGGTCTTTGGAGACCCCGATGGTTTTGCCAAGAAGAGATTCGTGTTTGTTTATCACTGCACCGATCAGTTAAAGTCGAACGTAATCAAAATTTGCTTGCGCACATTTGGGTTTGCACATTTTAGGTTACTGTATCGACATGCACTTTTGTGTATTTTTTAAAAAGTAAGTGCGTTAGATTACTAGATCTCCGTTCATCGCATTATTACATACATAGGTAGCTTTGAAAGCTTTACCCCTTCATCAGTGTGCTATGGTGTACATACAAAGTAATACCGTAACCTATTGAGCAAAGCTCGTCAGTGTTGTTTTTGCTTCGCAAAATTAATTGCAAAGAGAGCGTGCCAATCTATGACAAATGTATGAAACATACTAAAATGATAGAACAATACCGTAATATACCGTACTCTTGTATGTTGATTGTTGAAAGCTTGCCAAATAAATGCTAATCAGCTTTACTTAGGCCACTTGATCTGCAAAATGTTATTGTAGCTTAGCGCTCTTCCATTTGAATTGTTGGTGAGCACAAATTTATTTCTTACAATCATTTTATTTCGTATGCATACATAGGCCATTGCCAAATACCCTAAATTGATCTGACGCACTGGATGTTGATTCATATTATTCAATGATAAACAAACATATAAATTCTGTTGCAATCTGATGTCATGTCATGCTCTGTTGCATAAAATAAAGATCTGTTTTTAGGGCCCCAGTTCGTTCTCGGTGGTTCGGGCAGTAAGAAAGCGAAGCGGCAGCAGTACACGCAGTTCCAAACCCACCTGCTCGAGAGCTACTTCCAGTTCCAGAACAAGTACGTGGACAAGAAGAACCGACAGGCGCTGAGTCACAAGGCGCAGCTGAGCGAACGACAAGTCAAGATCTGGTTTCAAAATCGGCGGATGAAAGAAAAGAAGAAACAGCAGATTGTTGCCGCGACGACCGACAAAAAGTCGACCGCGACAGCACGACCGAAATCGCCCCCAATCAGTCCACCCGCATTGCAAATCGATACCAGTAGCCCACGACCCAAGGTGGAGCAGAAAGCACATTTCAAGCTTGCACTGCCGCCATCGCATGCTTGCACTGGTACAACCATCGGTAGCAGCGCACAACCAGCTTGTACGACCGCACAGCAAAGCTATTTCGCAAGTTCTGGCGTCCCATTCCCATCGTTGACAGGCACAGCTGCATACCCTTTTTATGGCACTAGTACAACTGCAAAGGCAACACCAATGGGCCAAGCATCAGCATCATC
This sequence comes from Epsilonema sp. ZAB3_2, assembly GCA_030247985.1. NCBI lineage: Eukaryota > Metazoa > Nematoda > Chromadorea > Desmodorida > Epsilonematidae > Epsilonema > Epsilonema sp. ZAB3_2. The sequence continues at coordinate 10,684 of JASAMW010002192.1, read as the reverse complement.
ATCAGAGGCTGAAGAAACATTCTTCCGGTGGTCAACAGTGGACACCTTACCTTCACCTGCCCCAGGCTCAAGAAGCGAAGGATTTCTTCAACCAGCTCGCGTCAACCTTCCTTCTTCCATTCCTGCACCCAGTTACTGGAGCAATTATTGCACTGGTCAACATTCGTCCAGTTGTGGCGCTGGTCATGCCCAGAGTACTGAGAACGATGCAAGCGGAAAGGCAGCGCTGACTACTAGCATTGCAAGCACTAACAACAGAGCACCATGGATGCCGAGTTATGGAACAGCAGAGTTTTGGAACAGCTTAGGAAAAGCGTATGGCACTTCACGCTTCCATGCAACCATGCACTAGCACAAGAACGGGTCACAAAATTGAGTTGCACACTGCAATTTGTGCGTAGGGAAGAGACAGTCAATGCTAGCCGTTTTGCTTTTGCTGTTTAATGAAGAAAGAAAGAGCTTTATGATTGACTGTCTGACTGACGGTCATACAGTTCATTCATATACGTAGCTTTTACATAACAGACATCAATATCGGTGTATCGATCGAAACGGTAATCTCAGCATCTTCCCCAATGATTCGACAATCCGATCTTACAACGTAAAGATGTGACTGTTGTACTAGAATCACAAATACCGGGTGTTTCACGAAAGCTGACACCTCTAAAATGCTTATTACTTCAGAACTAAGGCACGAATTTCGACCAAATTTTTTGTAATAGAAACTTGAACACATGCCTGACAAGCATGCAAAATTTCATTTACATACATTCAGTATGAACGAGGAAACAAGCGACGCCTTTTTAGGTCCTATTTTTCGAGTGCTCGTTTTCTGTTCTCCAGCGCTTGTGTAGCCAGCTTCCAAAACTCTGAAAAGACCTTCTCAAGCCTGTTCTTAGGCATGGCAGCATTTCCATTTATGTTTTGGCACAATATGCTGCAGAAAGAAGATCTGAATGGATGTTCAATGGAGCAATCAGCACACCTTCTTCCATCTGGACTACAAAAGTAGAGAGCTTTTCACGCCACTACCGTTTTTGACATCCAATGTTTGAGGCTTCATAATTCCCTTCGTCTTAAGCCCCACCAATGAAATTTTGCACGCTTGTCAGGCATGTGTTCAAGTTTCTATTAAAAAAAATTTGGTCGAAATTCGTGCATTAGTTCAGAAGTTATAAGCATTTTAGAGGTGACAGCTTTCGTGAAACACCCTTATACTGGGTTGAATGAATATGCGCGTAGTGCTGAATGTGACAACAGGATGATAGTAAATGTTGCATACATAGTACTTAAAAATACATACGTATTACATACAGATAATGCATTGTAGTTCATATTGTAGCTTTGTCTTGTAGTTCTCATGTGCCGTAACGTACCTTTTGTTGTACGTAATGTACGTGCAGTATATGCCTACAAGCTGGGTTATTCATGCCTAAAAAATCTCCACATGGTACCGTAGTGAGTGACTTTTCTCTTCCGGTTTTCATTGCTTTTTTCTCTTCGTGCGGTGTGGTCGGCATCTCTTGGCTCTCTCCGTTACTTGCACTTCCGTCGGGGTTCTGTTTGTTTTTCCTTCGTCCGCATCTCGACACCCATCATGACGAGGCATTCTTCTGTTTTTCTGGCGGCATTTTTTCTGCTATCAACAACGTACTCGATTCACGGTTCGACTCAGGCAGACGGCGTAGCGCAGGAGTTAGAAGAGGAAAAGAAACGGTCACTACTGCTAGCAGCAAGTTCGACTCTCACTTGGCTCATGTCAGCTCCAATCACCGCCACAACAAATACAGCAACTACCAGTCCAACAACCACCTCTGCTTCTGCAACTACAGGGTGTCTCACGTAGACCTCCCTAACGATCCAGCCTTATAACTTCCGTATTACAGTAGATATCAAGCTGAAATTTTGTCCCCAGATACCCAAGAAAATACCATTTGTTGTGGCAAAATTTGAGCCAGATAGGCTAACAGCGAACGAAATTACAGGCTTGCAAATTTGTGACCACGTTTTTCAAGATTTTGAAATTTGTGGTGCTACCGCTGACCTCGACAGCTCCTTGAACGCTCTTATGTGCCGTAAACCACCTGTATTCTCAAATCCTTTGTGTTCTGGACTGTGATAATGTTCAGCCATTGTTGTGTTACCATATTTCCTTTTTGGATGACCTGTTTGACCATGCTGAGCAGAACATTCTTCTTTCAAAACCACGCTCAGTGCGGAAAATGCAAAAAACAGGGTCCAACATTTTCAAGCCTGTAATTTCATCCCTAGTTGACCTATCTGGCTCAAATTTTGCCACAGCAAATGGTATATTCTTGGGTTTCTAGGGACAAAATTTCAGCTTGATATCTATTGTAATACGGAAGTTATAAGGCTGAATCGTTAGGGAGGTCTACGTGAGACACCCTGTACAATTGCAACTTCTTCAGAAGGAACTCTCTTCAGTGCAAGCAACACTGCATCTGCAAACTTCACAGTGAGCACAGCGACAGCGACGACAGGCAACAAGCGAACTACAAATCCAGCCGCAATCAAAACAAACACAGCAACCACTCCAGCTACTACAACAGTTTCAATAGAATCAATGCCAGAAACAGCACGCACTACCACAACTTCATCAGCAACATGCGAGCAAGTTCACCAAACAGGAGCAGAACAAGAAGCACGCTCGATCTATGGAGACGATGGCGTTTCTGGGGAATGGGGCTGGATTTATCAACTACTGATCACACTGCCTTTCATAGTGACCATTGCAAGTTGTGTGAAGTGCACTTCGGCCTTCAGCTCAATTGGCACCACAGAGACGATAGAGGACAAGTCACCAATCGACAATTTCCCATCTTCAGCACGCTACTATTTCTTTCAGGAAAGCACGCCATTCAAAAGTCTTCTTGTTCTCATGGGTAGTAGAATGGGTAGTTGGTCAAGAGATCAAGTTCGTCAAGAGGTCAACCTTTAAAAACTAGGGTATGTCAAGAGGTCAGGTAGGTGCGCCAATAAATCATGCGTCAAAAAGTCAAGCGGTCAGCAGGGAATTGCGGCAGGAGATCAAGTACATGCGCCAAGAGATCAACCAGGGGACAGGTGCGTCAACTGATCAAGTGGGTGTGCCAATAGGCTAAGTCAGGCTTATGCTGAGGCTTAGGCTTAGGGTTAGGCCTTGACATAGGTTTAGGATTAGGCTGAGGCTTAGGCTGAGCTGAGGCTAAGGCTTCAGCTTAGGCTTCAGCTGAGGCTGAGGTGAGGCTTAGGCTTCAGCTGAGGCTGAGGCTTAGGCTTACGTACGCTTCAGATTAGGCTGAGGCTTAGGCTTAGGCTCACCTGATAGGTCAGAATAGGCATCGCAACGCCTATTGTCGCAAAAAAAAACCTAAAAACCTAGCATCGCATCGCCTATTGTCGCAAAAAACCTACTGTATTTACCGGTGCATAGCCCCATGGGGGTATGCAAAAATTGAGAGGTCCCATATGGGGTTATGCATAGGGGGGTTATGCATTGGGGGGTTATGCATGGGGCATTTTTTATGTTTTTGAGAGGTGCGCAGAGGCATATTTTTTAGGTCAAAAGCACGTGTTTTAGGGCATAATTGAGGTCAAAACAGGGGTATTCTAGTACAATACACCCCCAAGCAGGCTTATAGGCATCTTAGCTTGGTGTAGGAGTGGCTATGGGTACCATATGACCAGCTTACATAGGTAGATTCAGGTACTGTACATATGGGGGTATGCATAGGGGGGGGGTTATGCATTGGGCATTTTTTATGTATTGCCAATATAGGGGTATGCATTGGGGGGTTATGCATTGGGGGGTATGCACCGGTAAATACGGTACTTGACTACTTATCGCAGTCACTTGACCTCTTGACTCATGGCTGTTAACCTGCTGGCTCACCTACTTGATCAAGTGACACAGCCAGTTTCGGCTTGACCATTTGACGCATACTCTTGATCTCTTGATGCAGCGTCAGCGCATTAACTTCATCTCTTGATAATCGTAGAATGGCACTTTTTCTTCTACTAATGGCGGTTCTCGTAGCTCCAGTTACTGCCATAAAATGTTACTTCGGTGTCCCTGATTCAAACCAGTCGCTTTCCGAACTTATTGTGTGTTTGGATAACCAAACGAGCTGCCGCATACACTTTAAAGACTCTCCGTATTTCGGGAACAAATCCTATTACAACTGCTTCGAAACCTGCACGACTGCTGAGCTGAGAAAGTATGTACAACAAAACATTGTACCGGTACAACAACAACACACCACAGAAGTAACCTGTCCTACAGGGTGTCTCATAGACCTCCCTAAAGATCCAGCTTTATAACTTCCGAACTACAGGAGATATAAAGCTGAAATTTTGTCCCGAGAAACCTAAGGAATTATCATTACTTTGTGGCAAAGTTTCAGCCAGATAGGCCAGCAACAAACAAAATTACAGGCTTGAATGTTGGACCCAGTTTTTGTCATTTACCACACTGAGCGTGGTTTTGAGATTAGAATCTTCTGCTCAGTATGATCAAGCAGCTCATCCAAATTATGGCAGCATGGCGGAACAACAATGGCTGAACGTCATCACAGTCCATAAGAGAACGGAGTCAAAAATACAGGCGATTTACCTCCTATAACAGGCTTCAAGATGCTGTCGAGGTCAATAGTGGCACCACCGGACTCCAAAATGTTGAAAAACGTGATCGCAAATTCGTAACTTTATCCCTACTTGACCTAACTATCTGGCTAAAATGTTGCTACAAAGTACAAAGTACAATATTCTTTGGGGACAAAATTTCAGCTTGATATCAACTGCAATACAGAAGTTACTGTAAAGCTTCCTTTGTAACCCCCCTCCTTCCCTTCGAGTATAACCCCCTCTTGTATAACCCCCTGCACTATTTGATGACTAACGATTTTTCCCCAAATTTAACCAAAATATTAAGAAACGTTTTCTGTAAGGATTGAGAGTAGCCTATAGTGTACGCGGATGGGGGGTATTTTTGGAAATCGAGATAATATGCCTATCGGATTCCCCATCAAAAACTGCATATGTGGATGAATTTTGAAGAAAAAATTTGTTCAGGCATCATCGAGATATTGAGGGGTAAAGGCTGGAAAGTCGCATTTTGCCGTTTTTCAGCATTTTCAGCGATATTTCAGCAACCAGAGTGTGTAGCAGGCTATAAATTGGCACACACATACATCCCATAGGGACCCATGTCTGGACCAAATTTGAGCCCAATCCGCCACTTATATGGCGAGATATAGCTTCAGAAAGCTCAAATTTACATTTTTTGGACCTGTTGCAAATTCGGTTATATGAATACCACGGCGCGAATACATGCCCTGCACGGGGTAAAATTTTGAGAGGAAGTAGAGAAGGGTTAGGTCTACAACTTCTAGTACTACCGCAAAAATTCTCTATGTTTACAATTGGGACTACGGAGCTACTGAAAGTTGAAAAATTCAGCAAAAATGTTCCTGCCTTTTTTATAATCCAAGATAAAAGAGCAACACCACTGAAATTTTTTCCTAATAAGTAGCCTATCTTATGTAAAATTTGACGTAGATTTCAAAAATAAAATCGGTTTCCCCAAAAAATTTAACCCTTACCCAAAAATTCTCAAAGATATACAATTTTTGCAAAATTATATGCTAGGGGTTAAATTTTTTGGGGAAACCAATTTTATTTTTGAAATCTACATCAAATTTTACATAAGATAGGCTACTTATTAGGAAAAAATTTCAGTGGTGTTGCTCTTTTATCTTGGATCACGGCAAGTTCCTCTATACATTCAAAACTGTGTTTTCGTTTGGGGTACGCTCGTCGCATTTTATTTACGTCACATTTTATATTGTTTATCCGACACTTTGTGATACGCCGGGGCACTGACACTAGTCACTAGTGAATTTTCGGCCAGTGCCCCAGCGTATCACAAAATGCCGGATAAAAATTACTTGGTACTACGCCTGGCACTCTGCCAAGCAAGCCAGTTGGCTTGCCCAAACGTGACAAACGAAAGACAGTTTTGAATGTATAGAGGAACTTGCCGTGATTATAACAAGCCTCTGTAAAAGTGATGGTTGTTTTTATTGTCTATGTGGAGTGTTTATCATGTTTGTATTGAAAGTTCTTATTTGTTTGAGAATTTGGTTATGTCTTTGGTGTTGGTAGGTGATATTATGGTAGGGGTTGTTGGTTTCAAGTATGTGGTATGTATGAAAGTAAGAATTTAAGTGCTTCTGTGATTTGATTGTTGTTATGTTTGATTATGTAATGTGATATCGAGTGTGGTGTGGTCTATGTGTGGATGTATGCGTAAGGCAACTTCCCATGGGGAACTTGTGTGCCCCTCGGAGAAGGTTTTAGTGTGGTAGTTGTGTGTTTTAAGGATTTTGTTGTTTGTTTTGTGCGTAAGGCAAGTTCCCGTGGGGAACTTGGAGGCCCCTCGGAGAAGCTTTTATTTATGAGAAAGATATTTTATATTAACCGAAGTTGTCGGTGGACAAGTGGTTTAGATTACTAGTATTACTATATCCCTTTGCATTACAAGTGGACAGTTTGAAAAAACGCAGGCAGTATAGTACGCGCCACGTGCAAAGTACGGCGCGTGCACGTGGGCAGCTGTGAAAACAGGCCTAAAACCGCCTTCCATTCCAGGCCAATGAATAAAAGTAAAAAATTGATAGGAAAGCCAAACCTGGTCAAAGAAGCCAATACAAAAATCAGGCCTAAAAGCGCCTTCAGGGCAATGAATAAAAGTAAAAAATGATAGGAAAAAGCTGAACCTGGTCAAAGAAGCCAATACAAAAGTCAGGCCTAAAAGCGCCTTCAGGGCAAAGAATAAAAGTAAAAAAAATTGATATAAGGGAAAAACTGAACCTGGTCAAAGAAGCCAATACAAAAGTCAGGCCTAAAAGAGCCTTCAGGGCAATGAATAAAAGTAGAAAATTGATAGGAAAAACTGAACCTGGTCAAAGAAGCCGCAAACAAAAGTCAGGCCTAAAAGCGCCTTCAGGGCAATGAATAAAAGTAAAAAATGATAGGAAAAAGCTGAACCTGGTCAAAGAAGCCAATACAAAAGTCAGGCCTAAAAGCGCCTTCAGGGCAGAATAAAAGTAAAAAAATTGATATAAGGGAAAAACTGAACCTGGTCAAAGAAGCCAATACAAAAGTCAGGCCTAAAAGAGCCTTCAGGGCAATGAATAAAAGTAGAAAATTGATAGGAAAAACTGAACCTGGTCAAAGAAGCCGCAAACAAAAGTCAGGCCTAAAAGCGCCTTGCAGGCCAATGAATAAAACTAAAAAATTGTTAGGAAAAAACTTAACCTGGTCAAATAAGCCAATACAAAAGTTAGGCTTGCCTTCAGGGCAATGAATAAAAGTAAAAAATTTCGTTCGAAAAGCAGGTATAATTCTGCGAAGAATGGCGATTTGAATAAAAAAACCGCTTGTAGCACTCAATACCTACGACTTGATACGTAAACCCACTGAACGAATGTACGAATTCTTGATACGATTTCCTTACGAACGTAAGTACTCGTCTTCAATCAAGACCGATTCGGATCCACAATCCAGCCAGATGAGGAGAAGACTGCAGACAACAACTTCGAAGCCATGGAAGCCACACGATAACGGTAGCCGTGCATATCAAACAATACGTCGTGCTCACCAAACACGAATAAAATATTGTTAGCAGCGAGGAAGTTAAAAAAAAGAGAAATAGTGTCTATTGAAGCCGTAGTGCATTGCCTCAGTACGCAGTCGGTACACGATGACAGCAGCACGACAACTTACGCAGGACACAATGCAAATGCAATCACTACATAGTAGCCACCGGCAATAAAGTCGGCGAAGATTAGTATCACTACCTAGTAACTGGTGCAATGCTTTTCCAATGCATACTTATCAGCCTAGAGATTAGGCAATGAATAAAAGTAAAAAATGATAGGAAAAAGATGAACCTGGTCTTTTCGAACGAAGATTTTTTACTTTTATTCATTGCCCTGAAGGCAAGCCTAACTTTTGTATTGGCTTATTTGTACCAGGTTAAGTTTTTTCCTAACAATTTTTTAGTTTTATTCATTGGCCTGCAAGGCGCTTTTAGGCCTGACTTTTGTTTGCGGCTTCTTTGACCAGGTTCAGTTTTTCCTATCAATTTTCTACTTTTATTCATTGCCCTGAAGGCTCTTTTAGGCCTGACTTTTGTATTGGCTTCTTTGACCAGGTTCAGTTTTTCCCTTATATCAATTTTTTTACTTTTATTCTGCCCTGAAGGCGCTTTTAGGCCTGGCTTTTGTATTGGCTTCTTTGACCAGGTATTGAGGCAACGTTTTTTATAAATCGCCATATCAGGAAGAAATTTTACTTTATTCAGACTTTATTGCATGACCAGGAGTTTTTCCTAACAATTTTTATTTATCATTGGCCTGAAGGCTTAGGCCTCGTGGGCTTCTTGACCAGGTAGTATTGGCTTCTTTGACCAGGTATTTTTCCCTAACAATTTACTTTTATTCTGCCCTGAAGGCGCTTTTAGGCCTGACTTTTGTATTGGCTTCTTTGACCAGGTTCAGCTTTTTCCTATCATTTTTTACTTTTATTCATTGCCCTGAAGGCGCTTTTAGGCCTGACTTTTGTTTGCGGCTTCTTTGACCAGGTTCAGTTTTTCCTATCAATTTTCTACTTTTATTCATTGCCCTGAAGGCTCTTTTAGGCCTGACTTTTGTATTGGCTTCTTTGACCAGGTTCAGTTTTTCCCTTATATCAATTTTTTTACTTTTATTCTTTGCCCTGAAGGCGCTTTTAGGCCTGACTTTTGTATTGGCTTCTTTGACCAGGTTCAGCTTTTTCCTATCATTTTTTACTTTTATTCATTGCCCTGAAGGCGCTTTTAGGCCTGATTTTTGTATTGGCTTCTTTGACCAGGTTTGGCTTTCCTATCAATTTTTTACTTTTATTCATTGGCCTGGAATGGAAGGCGGTTTTAGGCCTGTTTTCACAGCTGCCCACGTGCGCGCGCCGTACTTTGCACGTGGCGCGTACTATACTGCCTGCGTTTTTTCAAACTGTCCACTTGTAATGCAAAGGGATATAGTAATACTAGTAATCTAAACCACTTGTCCACCGACAACTTCGGTTAATATAAAATATCTTTCTCATAAATAAAAGCTTCTCCGAGGGGCCTCCAAGTTCCCCACGGGAACTTGCCTTACGCACAAAACAAACAACAAAATCCTTAAAACACACAACTACCACACTAAAACCTTCTCCGAGGGGCACACAAGTTCCCCATGGGAAGTTGCCTTACGCATACATCCACACATAGACCACACCACACTCGATATCACATTACATAATCAAACATAACAACAATCAAATCACAGAAGCACTTAAATTCTTACTTTCATACATACCACATAATAATCATGAAACCAACAACCCCTACCATAATATCACCTACCAACACCAAAGACATAACCAAATTCTCAAACAAATAAGAACTTTCAATACAAACATGATAAACACTCCACATAGACAATAAAAACAACCATCACTTTTACAGAGGCTTGTTTTTCGCGCGGGGGGTGGGGGCTTTTGGTACACACATACATCCCATAGGGACCCAAGTCTGGACCAATTTTGAGCCCAATCGGCCACCTGCGTGGTGAGATATAGTGTCACAAAGTGCATTTCTGCATATTTTGCACCTGTTGCAAATTTAGTTTTTTGAATACTACGGCGCGAATACATGCCCTGCACGGGGTAAAATTTTGACAGCAAGTAGAGAAGGGTTAGGCCTAAAAACTTTAGTACTACCGCAAAAAATCTCTATAATTGGAATTGGGACTACAGTCCTCTCGAATAGTGAAAAATGCAGCAAAAATTTTCCCGCCTTTTTTATTTTTCAAGATAAATGAGCAATACCACTGAAACTTTTTCCTCGTAAGTAGCCTATCTTATGTAGAATTTGATGTAGATTTCAAAAATAAAGTTGTCTTTCCAAAAAAATTTAACCCTTACCCAAAAATTCACAAAAATATACTACTTTTGCAAAATTATATGCTAGGGGTTAAATTTTTTGGGAGAAAGAATTTTATTTTTGAAATCTACATCAAATTCTACATAAGATAGGCTACTTACGAGGAAAAAGTTTCAGTGGTATTGCTCATTTATCTTGAAAAATAAAAAAGGCGGGAAAATTTTTGCTGCATTTTTCACCATTCAGGAGGACTGAAGTCCCAATTCCAATTATAGAGATTTTTTGCGGTAGTACTAAAGTTTTTAGGCCTAACCCTTCTCTACTTTCTGTCAAAATTTTACCCCGTGCAGGGCATGTATTCGCGCCGTGGTATTCAAAAAACTAAATTTGCAACAGGTGCAAAATATACAGAAATGCACTTTGTGATGCTATATCTCGCCACACAGGTGGCCGATTGGGCTCAAAATTGGTCCAGACTTGGGTCCCTATGGGATGTAGGTGTGTACCAAATTGTAGCTCTCTAAGCCCTGGTTGCTGAAATATGGCTAAAAAGCTTGAAAAACGGCAAAAATGCGACCTGCCCACCTTTACCCATAAATATCTCGATGATGCCTGAACAAATTTATTCCTAAAACTTCATCAACATATGCAGTTTTTGATGGGGAATCCGATAGGCATATTATCTCGATTTGGAAAAAGTACCCCCCTTCCACGTAC
>JASAMW010002187.1:0-24899 GCA_030247985.1 Epsilonema sp. ZAB3_2 | reverse complement strand
TGTCCGGGTTTACCCCATAGTACCCTATAAGTGAGGTATTGCATTACGGTAGAGAATACATACACGGCGCTGGTCTAAATTTTATTTCCAATATGATTGACTTTGTTGTGGCTGTGTGTGAGAGTTACATGAGTTTCGAGGTAAAGTGAAAATTAAACCGCAACTTGGCAAATGAAGTTTGCTTGTCAGCTTGTGTGTGAGAGTTAGTTACATACGGTACGTACATACATAGGTAGGTCTACGTAATGCAGGCTTGAATAAGAGGTGCTTTCTTAGTTTTGGCTAAAAAGTAAGAGTTTACCTACTAAACGAGAATTACATGCTTCACATTCCTGTGTGAAGAATTTGTTATGTGTAGTTTCATTTCGTGTCGTAATTTTGGTACGTATTGATTTACTTGTTGATGGATAAGTTCGTGGGTAATTGTGTTGTCAACGGTTACATCGCTAGCTTTATGTACCGATTCACTATTGTACACCTGTACGATTTCATACTGTAGTTTTCCCTTTTCATACGGTATTTTGTTCTGCTAAAAAGTTACTGTAATAATTTTTATCCTCTACTGTGGTAGTAGGGTAGCGTGGGATAACACCGGCTCAGTTGGGACATCCGCTCAATGGCGGTTTAACCCCATTCAAAAGGCGTCTCTAGATGGCTCAAGATGTCTCGGCGTACTATTGTTTCCTAGCCAAAAGGAACTTTAGATGGGGGTGGTAAAACCGTCATTGGGTGGACGAATTTGCCTACTCCGTGGACAGTTTTACCCCACGCTACCCTTGCTTCAGTATGTGCTCTTGGTCAATTCAGTAGATTTTTTTCACTCATCTTCGTTGTACGTAGTGTTTGATACGGTATCTGAAATTTTACCCTGATAGGCACATGCCTTGCTACATTTAGCTTATTGTAATTTTAGCGTAGTTTGCTGTTTAGCGTTTAGCGTCTTTGTGACTAGTCTCTGTATTGTTAGCATCATCTTTTATCGTGGGTATTGTGTGAATAAAAGCTTTTCTCACCCAATCGCTGTTTGTTGTGATTTTGGAACGGTTTGAGCCCAGTCCTCTACCTATCTTTCGGAACACGAAATTCTTCAACGGTAACGTGCTTCATGCTTCAACGTAATGCTTCAAAGGATGGCTTTTTTTGCGCTCCATTATTTTGTGCTCGTCTAATTAGTGCATCACGCGTCAGCTGTAGGGCAGCTAAAGATGAATGCCAGCTTTATTCTTGCACGCCAAATGATAAAGCTGCTCTCCCAGGCTTTACGTAATGTTAGCTAGAAGCAAGCTGAGAAGCTTTGGCTGAAAGCCTGGAGCAAGATTGAAGCTCTTTCTTTGCTTTTAGGCACGCCAAAGATATGTAAAGATAGGGAGATGATTATTGAATTTTCTGTCGTACTGCGAGAAACCAAAACGCAACGCAAAGCAGGCCCACATTTTGAAGCGCACTGTTACAAAGAAGAAAGGCAAGCTTCTCGTTTGAGTGAAGAATAAATTACGTATGCGCATCTCTGGCTGGCTGGTGTGGGCAAGCTACTAAGCATTATGTATACGTAGCAAATGTGTGATGCCAGTATTAGCGCTTAGCATCAGCTGAATAATTGGGGTTTACTAGCTGTTCGTCTGCTATTTTGGGAAGAAAATCGACCTGTTTTGTTTCTGTTTTGACGGACAGCTCAAGTTTTTTTGGTCGAGATTTCTTTCCAATTTTCGCGGCGTTGGGAAAACTTTTGAGATGATTAGTGATAGGCTCGTACCAGTCCGTACGTAGGCAGGCAATTTTCATTTCTCCAATATATGGAGAGTGAGATTTCTTTCCTGTTTTTCGAAAGCTTGCGCCATCCAAACTTCCAATTTTTCCGGCGTATTCACGAGTTTATTTATTTGCCGTTATCATTTGCTCATCTGCGATCTGCCACTATAAGAGAGTGCGAAGGTTTCCGAAGTAGAGGAAGATTCGATTTTGCGTGGAATGCAAGGGTTTGTCCGTGGTTTTTGTGCTATTTTACGCGAAAAGATCTTATGCAATGGCGGAAATCTCTACATTTTCTCACTGAACCGATTTTACTGCTGTTTTGGGACATTTTATTTTTGGAGATTTGATGCTCTTATTTTCAGGGTACCCAGTTTTGAACTGACAATTCACCAACCATGAGCGTTCAAAGGTGCATGTCCTGCCTCAGGTGGCTGGTATTTGTGCTGAACTTGCTCTTCTGGGTAAGCTTACGTTCTATGCTGTATGTAGGGTACTGCGGGATAAACCGGGCCATGGCATGGGGTAAACCCGACCACCTAGATGCTCCTTTGAATTTGCTGTTTTAGCAATATTGATGAACCAAATAAGCTCATTTGAAAGAGGAGATTTCGAGGAATCGATTGTCAACGTAATAGTATATTTGGCTCAATCGGTCCATTGGTTACTACATTGGCTCAATTGTATATAAGATATGCAGCCCTGAAGCTTTAGGTAGCGGGATTTTCCCATGGCCGAGTTTGCCCCATAGTACCACAGTGACAGTATCATGTCTTACTGCACATACCTAAGTTACGTACAGTACAGGTACATATGGAAAGTTTGCTCGAAGAACAAAAGGATGTACGTACCTGTGCTGATTTTTACGTTTTTTAGCTGGCAGGCTTAGGCGTTCTTGGCGTTGGACTTTTGCTCTGTTTTGACCCGGAGGTTGCCGCATACATGGAACTGCATGAAAGTAAGCCATGCTATGAAACTGCGATCTTGTCCCTTGCAGCCCTGCCGTACACTTTATATACAGATGTGTAGAGTAGGGTACTGTGGGGTAAACCCTGACACGAGGGGTAAACCCGGACACCTAGTATATCTCAGCAACCATACGACCGATGAGACAAGTATTCTACCTATCGATTCCTTGAACTCTCCTCTTTCAAATGAGCTACACCATGTTCATCATTTGCTGAAGCGGCAAGTTAAGAAAAGCTTAGGTGTCCGGGTTTACCCCGTGTCCGGGTTTACCCCACAGTACCCTAAATCTTTGTCTATTTATTTGTAGAGTTGAGCAGCTTCTACATCGCCGTCTACATTTTGATGGGCGTTGGTGCTTTGATGACAGTTCTGGGTTTTTTGGGCTGCTGTGGAGCTTGGAGGGAATCTCAATGCATGCTTACGTCGGTAAGCTCGAATACTCTATAGACTGGTTGCGTTGTCGCGATTGGGTTGATCGATAGCGACCCAGCGGTTATTTGTGTAAATTTGAATCGGTGCCAGCGGGGTCGAAGGCGTCATTTGCTGATCAATTCTTCTTTCCACTCGCTCCTTTTCCGCTCCCAGATGACTGAACAACGTTGACATCCCGTCGGCACCCATCTAAACTTTCACTAAATACCGCGCTATCGTCCAACCCTGTAGCGATAACGTAACTGGTGATTACGCTTGATTTGATGCCGTATCTAATGTTCACATCTTCGGAGCCATGCGCTGGGCGTACGCTCGGCGTGTCGGTGGGTTCAGTTGGCACGAGCAAAGGTATGGATGAACAGCCATGGATGCGTCGGGCGTACGCCGAGCGCGTTTCCTTCTTCAATGTGAATGAGCCATTAGGGTTTTTCATATATTACCTAACTCTAAAATGCAATCTCCGCCACCCTCCCCTATGTAACGTTTTTACCGCACGCTTGGCCCATCCCCCCCCCCAGCAAAGAAACGCAACCGTAACGCTGGGCCAAATCCATCTCCTTATTTGGGCGCTACGTAATTTATGAGCGAACCCTTATGCGGCATTTGTTGATAATCGCCGTTCTTTTTTGTCCACAGTTTTTCATCCTACTCGTTGTGGTGTTTTGTGCCGAATTGGCGTGCGGAATTCTGGCCTACACGCACCAGGATAGCGTGAAGAATTATCTCAAGAACAGTATGGAAGATACCGTGTTCAACAAGTATGGCAGGGATGCGCCCTATAAGAAGATTTTCGACAAAATTCAGCGAGGGGTAAGCAAGCTCACGACTTATCCGACAATTTTGACAGTTTAACATTTTGACATTTCTCCGACAGTTTCTGCAGTTGAATTACCGCGCAAAATTGTTGACTGATAGGGTAATCAATCTGTAAGAATATGGCCTAATGTTTCAAATTGGATTAATATAAAGCTAGACGTTTACTGAAAGTGATAAGAAAGTCCATGCATAGCTGATGAAAATCAAAAAAATTTCAAAAATTCTAAAAGAATCCCAGATTTTTGGAGCAATTTTGCATACACCCCACTCGTTTTCTATTTTCCAGTTGGAGTGCTGCGGCGTTCAAGGCTATCGAGATTGGCTGAAATCCTTCTACAATACGCAATACGCTACGGAAGTGCCAGAGTTGGGAATCGGCGCCCTTAACGAGGGTCGCGTGCCATCCTCCTGTTGCAATGAGCGAGGACGCCTGGAGTACCCCACTGAGTGTGAACTGATAGCTGATAGACCGCTGACCACCAGCGAAGGATACATTTATACCCAGGTAAAAAGCGCTCCGTAGGGTACTGCGGGGTAAACCCGGACACGGGGGTAAACCCGGACACCTTGTATGTCTCAGCAGCCGTATACGACCGATTGAGACAAGTATTCGACCAATCCTTTCCTTGAACTCTCCTCTTTCAAATGAGCTACCATGTTCGTCATTTGCTGAAGCGGCAAGTTCAGAAAAGCATAGGTGCCCGGGTTTACCCCGGAACCCATTTTAGAATTTAATATATCAATATGACCGTCCGTTCTACTTGCAAGCAAAATAATTCATTACCCCTGTTTATGAAGAAGAATGTCGGACGATGGTAGTGTAAACAAAAGAGGCAATCATTGAAAAGAAATCAATAAATTGAATTGTGCAAAAAAACGAATTCAATAATTTAGCTTTTTACGAGACCAATATGGGCTCCAATAAATTCGGTCAATTTTGTGCCAATGATTGCCCCTTTCCTTTACACACTACGTCCGCCATTCTCTATAGAGGGCTTATTTATATATTTTTGGTACCAGCAAATCGGACTACCAGCAATAGAAATGCAGTGTATTGTGGTAGAAACAGTGCAGAAGAAAAGAAAGTTTGTTTGCTTGCTTGCTATAGTCTGGCCAATAGCAGTTGGCACTTGGACTCAAGGCGCGTTGCGTAAAACAGATTTACGAATGCGGATTTCTGTACACGCTTCGCGTACTCCTATTTAGCAGAAGTACATGCAAACTACGCAACTCGCCTTGAGTCCAAGTGCCAACTGCTATTGGCCAGACTATGGTGCGCACGCAGTACATACTTTTCTATTCTGTATGTATACCAACTTGCTTCACTAACACTTGTTTGTGTATTTTTTTGTAGGGATGTCTAAACGCGATGTACGGCAAATTTTACAATAATCTGGAATTAATTATTGGACTGGCGGTTGGCATCGGTGCGGTTCAGGTAATTTCTGAATAGTCATTTCTCATTTGTTCGTACTTTATCTTTTCCTCGTATTGAAGGACACAGAGATTATGGTTTACATTATGCTTTCGTTGAAACATTAGGACATTTTCATTGTTATCTGAAGATAAAATGCCTATCGTGGTGAAATTGGGCTAATGTTTCAAGTCGTGCTCATATTGGGCGGATGAGTTGCGCAGTGGATTAGAACAAAAAAGAGAACAAGTATTTATGCAGACTGATAAAGAAACAACCATACAGTGTAGACCTCAAGAGGAAAAGAAAGAGTCACTCACTTCTCTTTCTTCGTGTCTATCGTGGTGGAAATTGGGCTAATGTTTCAAATCGTGCTTATATTTTGCGACACCATCCACTGCTGATGATTCGCTCGTGACCGTAGTTCGCAATATTTTTCTTTCAATTGTGGCTATATTCTTCTGTGTCAGATCAGAACTCAGAAGCGTAAAATTATGAATATTCTTTGCAGTTGGTGGGAATGGTACTGTCTATGCTGCTTTGTTGTTGGATTGGACATCGAAAAGAGGAGGACAGGAAAACTGGTGGATATTATTACTGAAATAAAGCACACAACTACCCAGCCTTTACATCCAGCCGAAACATCAAAGTCACGAGGTCACCCAGAAGCAACGAATTGTTTCGTTACCGTGTTATAGGAGCTGTTTTCTGAGTAAACTTGTGACTTTGATGTTTCGGCTGGTCGTGACCCGGGGCCAGCTTGCGCCCACCCAGGAATAACGCAAGTTAGCGAATTGGCTCTTTATGTTGAATGAATAGCGTTTGAAAATGTTTTGTCATTATACGTATATGATGAGCATGACTGGGCGGGCTTCCGATACTCTTTCGATGAACGTACAGGCTGTTTACTATGATATGCAAGCTCCAAAGTGCTAATAACTTCTGTATTAATGCACGGATTTCAACCAAAATTTTTTTATTAGAATCCTGAGAATTTAGCAAACAAGCGTGCAAAATTTCATGTATGAGTCTAAAGTACGAAGGGAATTATGAAGCCTCAAACATTGGGGACAAAATCGGCAGTGGCGTGAAAAGTGCTCGATTTTTGAAGTCCACATGGGAGAAGGTGTGATGTTCCTCTTCATTCAAGCATCTGTTCGGATCTTCTGCAGCTTACAATGCCTAAATATTGAAGGAACTTTGCCGCTATCCCTATGAACATGCTTGAAAAAGAGTATTTTTCAAAGTTTTGAAGACGGCTGCACAAGCGCTGAAGAGCAGAGGCGGGCACTTCGAAAAATAGGACCTAAAAAGGCGTCGCTTGTTTCTTCGTTAATAGTGCATTGTACATTTATGAAATTTTGCATGCTTGTTTCCTAAATATTCAGGATTCTAATAAAAAATTTTGGTTTAAATCCGTGCATTAATACAGAAGTTATTAGCATTTTAGAGGTTGCATATCATAGTAAACAGCCGGTACAATGTAGTGTACTGTGGGGTAAATCCAGACACCTAGTATGTCTCAGCAACCATACGACCGATTGAGACACGTATTCTACCAATCGATTCCTTGAACTCGCCTCTTTCAAATGAGCCACGATGTTCATCATTTGCTGAAGCGGCAAGTTCAGAAAAGCTTAGGTGTCCGGGTTTACCCCGTGTTCGGGTTCACCCCACAGTACCCTACCGATCTAGGATGATGTACGTATATTCGATCTGTAATGTTTTTGTGCTAGTTTGTGCTGTGCAATTGTACGTAAGGTTGAAATAATAAGGTTTTTTGCTATTTGTTATGAATGCGCTGCTAAAAACTGAATCCCATTGATTGGAAGATAGATCTGACGTATGACATAGTTGATTGTATTGCAGCAGCTTGTAGAAATGAAATGAATACGGTATGCATTTATCGCCGATATGATTTAGGCAAGATTGGTTTGACCTGTCTTTGTGACGGTTTTTTTATTTTTCTCTGTTTCCTACATTTCTTTCTCTGTACACATTTCCGTTCTTCTAGTCTCATTTTCAAATACGTAATGGTCTCTATTCTTCAATGCCAAATTGCCATTTCCGTGTTTGTTTGTGTCTCTCAAATTGTGTTAGCTTTTGCCCTTTTTTATTATTTTCCCTTTTCTGTTTCCTGCATTTTTGTCTGTATAACAATGTGTCAACCAAACGCCATTCGTGCAATCATGCAAATGTCCAATTTTATTGCGAATGGTCTGTCTATCTCTGTTCTTGAAATGCCAAATTGCCATTTCCTTCTCCTTGTTTGTGTCTCTCAAATTGTACACAACTCTGGATAAAATTCGGTGCGTTTGTGGCTTGTGATATTTTCCGTGGTGTTTCTGCTTGTTTTGTTTCTTGTAAAATATTGATGCTTTTTGTAGGAAAGTAGGTAGGTTAGCAGTTCTTTCTCTGTACATCATTATGCTTGCCATGCCACTTTTACTGTGAAACTCTTACCGTACAAACATTCGGTATCAATTTTTCCAATAAAGCTATTTATTGATTTATTCATTTGCTGTCACATCTCTACTGATTTCACTGGAAAGTCCATGTGGGAAATAGTAGTTCCATTCTTTGTCTGCCATATGCAAAACTAACATGAAAAAGTGCTTGAATTTTGCTGTATAAACCCGGCCGGTGTTTTCTTGGTGGGGTGAACCCGGCCACCCACATAGAACGAACTGCCTTCAGTACAATGGTGGCCGGATTTACCCCACAGTACCGTAATAATTTTTGCAGCATGAACGATATTCAGCATGGTCCAGTACTCATACTGGGAGATGGCGATTTTTCCTTCTCCCGTTCGTTACGTCGGCAATTACCAGGAACTGTGAAGTTGGTAGCGACGAGCTTGCTGGATTCGGAAGAAGAACTGTGCAAAATATGCCCTGAAGCAGCGGAGCACATCAAGTTTATTCGCAGCCGGGAAGGTACCGTAATGTAGGGTAGCGTGGGGCAAACCCGCCCATGGGAGAAATCCGCCCACCTATGGCGGTTATACTCCCATCAGGCCTAGGTTGTCTGTCAGTCAAGTATCCACCATATGCAATAACAGCTAGTGCTTGGTCGCGAGGTGACCCCTATGAATTAACCTGGATTTTCAGTGCAACTTTTGATCGGTAGTTGACGCGAAGGTCGGCGCGGTCGTCTTTCTTGCTCGTCTGTTTCTTTCCGCGCCGACCTTCGCGTCGACTACCGATCAAAAGTTGCACTGAAAATCCAGGTTAATTCAGAGGGGTCACCTCGCGACCAAGCACTGCTCTTATTGCATATGGTGAATAGCTTTGAACGAAAGAAACAGAGGCGGAAATTTTTTCGAGAGCCATGTTTTTTGAATGCGCCACAGGTGGGCGGATTGGCCCCATGGGCGGTTTTGCCCCACGCTACCCTGAAACTGCGGATTGTCGAAACCAATAATAGCAAGAGTGCATAATAACCAAAGAATGCGAGTTATGTTCTCACTTTTGTCGGCATCTATTATTCTTATTCATTCTTGCTGAATCAATATTTAGGTTTTCTATTGGTCTTCCGGCTATTTTTTTTAGATTCAATGATCCTTTTCAAAATTGACGCAACTCAATTAAAAAATTCAGATCAGTTAAGATCACCGTACTCCTGCTTTCGTCACGTCATTTTCAATTTTCCACACCCGGGCTGCAAAACTAATTTGCGCAAGAATCGAATACTTCTCAGGCAATTCTTAACAAGGTCAGCTTCCATGCATTGTACTGTATGTATGTACATGTAGCTTTTAAAGGGGATCTGGGGGGAAGTTGGTTCTGTATGGGCATTGAGCCAAGTTTCGAATTTTACAGGTCGGTGCCTTCATGTAGGCATATGCAAGAAATTCGAAACATGACTCCTCCATACAATACCAAGAGCATATAGTACGAATTTGCCTTTCTCCTGCTGTGCAATGTGCGCTGGATGATTTCATGAGCAACCGGTAAGGTTGATGTTTCAGCGCTCATTCAATTCTCCAACCTGCTTGCTCCAGCATTTTTCTTACACTGGCGCTTGATCAAACTGGCTTGACCCAACAAGCGCTTACGAGCTCATCTCATCTCCTCACCGCTTCACTGCCTGCCCATGTAAAAGACAGCTGGCAGGTGGTGTACATTGCAGCTGACCGTGGCTTCATACTGGACTCTGTTCTGCAGTTTGCTCCATCCAGTTACCCTGAGTACACGCCGTCGGGCTATAGGCCAGTTGCGTTGTCACAACGAGATTGGTAGATCCATAACGATCCCGCAGTATGTAGTGTAAGCTTTGGTGCCGACGAGGTTGTGAACGTTGTTCAGTCATTTGGGAGTGGAAAAGGAGCGAATGAAAAGAATTAACCAACAAATGACGTCGACGACCCTTCAGGAACCGATCCAAACTTTCACTAAATACCGCGGGGTCGCTATCGACCAACCCGACCGCGACAACGCAACTGGTCCATAGGAACAGTGGTCGCTCATTCAGACCTCAAAATGCCGTAACGCTCATCCTAATTCCAGCAACTACAATTACTGACAACTCAATTATTACAACTGTGGACCCAGAACCAGAAGAAAGTACATCGCCCGGTAATGGAATGCTTCATGAGCTAAGACCGTACTATTGTCATGACATCTCATTCTGGGTTGACGATGACCTGTCTCCTGAAACTTTTATGGAGCTTGCAGAAGAAGGGAGCTTGAAGCACCATGTTCACGAGTTTACCCATGGATTGGTGAAAAGGGTTGAGCCATTGAAGCAACTGTTTTGGTATTGCAAGCAACGTGAAGGATGGAGTTTGTGCTATCGTTTGATTTGGCAAAGTTTTAAAAGTGCATTGAGCAAAGCAGGTTCGAATAAATTGCAACTGAAGCTGAGAGACAATTGGACAGCCTTGATAGCGAAAAGTTCAGGTGTCACTGTTGAGCTCAGATGATCCATCTGTATTGTATTCGCTTGCGTGTACTTTATTACAACAATGCAACGTATGTACGTACAAAAGAATAACAAGAAAATGATCGCAAGTTTTCTCTTTCACATTCTTCCCAAACAAATATGTGCATATTATTGATTCTTACGAAGTGCACCTCTGCAATGAACGAACATAACATTTTGCCAGGATACTTTGTACACTGACGGTATTGTTTCAACTCGAAAAAGTATCAAGCCCCCAATTTCATGAACATTTTTCCAAGAACCAATAAAGTGCTATTCATCCTTCTCCCACCAAATCTAAATAAATGCGCAAACAAACATTTCGTAATAATAACCGGCATTCAACGAACACTGTACACGTATTCTAATAATGCACGCTTGCTTGAAACATAAAAAATGCCACAACAACAAAAACTCAACAATAATACCAAGAATGAATAATAATATAATAACGAAAGAGAAGAATGCTTATCCAACACACCGTGAACTTTTGCATCTCACAGCACCAAAATATCGATTCTCAACCTCAAAACATTCGGTTTGATTGGTAGATGCAGCACTGAATCCATTGTACACGTCTTATTCACAAGGTATCGTGCAGGGTAATATGGGGTAAATTTGGCCATGGAAAAATCTGGGCCACCAAAGTTTCAGGGCTACATCTCAACAACTGAAAGACCCAATTGGGCAGCAAATATTACACATATAAAATCGATTCCTTGAACTCTCCTCTTTCAAACGAGCCATTTGGTTGGTCCGCTTGTTAAACAGGGTATCTCGGGATAGGACCAAAATTTTTCAAAGCACCCAGAAAAATTAGAAAAATTTTAAAGCACCCAAAATTGATGAAAACTGACGACATTTATCAGCTGATACCTTGCTAAGAGTAGTACCATAGAGCATGCCTAAGGGCTTTCATGCTTCCTACTTTCCAGCTTTTATGGATGGCCCATGTACTACCAGTACTGTACTATTTTGTCCAGCGGAACAATTCGCGCTGGTCTTGTGTACGTACATACATATATACGAATCCATCTTTGTATATGTGTAGGCCTACATGGCACACACAAGTACGTACATGCATACATAGGCCTTACATAGAAAATCCACAAGTAAATTTAGGTGCATGCATAGGCAATCTTTACCTTGCTAGCGCCAGGTAATTAATTTTACCTGCCATGCCTGCCAGCGTGCGTTAGGCTACTATCAAATCACATGGGAATTGGGTGAACATTCGCCGAAGGCGAAAAATTTTTTGAAAAATGATCTCAGAAACGCCAGAAAATGCATCACCGAAAAGCTTTGCATTGCTGCCTGCGTAAAAATATTTTTTCAAAGCACCCTCAGCTAAAATAAAGCACTTTTAAAGCACTTTACAGTCGGGTGCTCAAATCAAAGCACTTTAAAGGAAATAAAGGAAATAAAGCACCTCGAGAAACCCTGGTTAAAGCACCAAATTCAAAGGGGCCTGAGTGGCCGGATTTACCCCGCATTACCCTACCATGCTCTCTACCTAAGTATTCACAACGTAACAACAACTGCAAATAACGCAAAACAACCATAACCATATGTCTCCCACCAAATAACAAAAAATGCATACACAGAAAAAGAACAACACTGTACACAACACAGTCGGCAAAAAAGTGAATGTGAATTCACCTGGGCTGGAATTTACATCACAAAAAATCAATCTGCCTAACTTACTGTAGAATCTTGCACCAAGTATTTGATATTCACTGTCTGTACGTATGTATGACCTCTTTAAATTCAGATCGGAAGAGACTAAGCAGGTTATGCAGTCCTCCATACTGACAAAGTTTTACAAGATTTCATAAAGTTTCTCATAGGTACCCACCACAAAAAAACCCAGAAACACAAATAGGCCTATAGCCTACATTCCCACGCAATATTTACACAGCAAACAGGACATAAATAACTCTACAGTCCATCAAAAATTGCCGGAAAATGAACAATGAACCACCATTATGATTATGCCCGAAATGCTTTGATCTTTAAAAAAGCTCTCTCTCATTGACGTAAATTGCACTTTTATAGAAGTCTGACTGAAATCTCACTCATCTCATATACTGCTTCGAATAGCTACGTACTGTATATGTATATCTACTGTACTGAGAAAAAACTGATACTGACCAGTAAGTGTCCACTGAAGCATACCAGCTTGAAGTCCAACCATAACACCAAATACACCGGAATAGAAAAGACACCAACCAGAAGCAAATTAAAAGCGATTGCATTCCTTTCACCACCGGTCCAAATTGAGTCACCATTCCATTATTGTTCAGCAAGAAAAGTCGATTGGTCTAAAAAAATCCACCCCTTGATGACCTACATATTCAAACTGTTCAACAAATTCTTCCAGCCACCTCTCTCTCCCATCATCAAAAATAATATTGATTCTGTATTAGGGAAGAATGGCTGACATGATGAAAAAGGAAAAGGATGTCATTCTACCGCAGGAATAGCCGCTTTCGTTTTCGCTTACGCCATTCTTCCCTATATACACTTACACTATTATGAATTCTTGCTCCTATTATAGGGTACTGTGGGGTAAACCCGGCCATGGGGTAAACCCGGTCAAATAGCCCATTTGAAAGAGAAGAGTTCAAGGAATCGATTGATATACGTAGTATCTGTTTCAATCAGTCCATTGGTCGCTGAGATATGCAGCCCTGAAGCTTAGGTGGCCGGATTTTCCCACGGTCGGGTTTACCCCATAGTACCGGTCTAAATAGTTTCCACCTACCCATCCAGCCCTTCTTTCTCCTCCAGTTCCCTTCCATACTTTGGCTCTCTGCTGGGTGTACCCCACGGCCGAGTTTACCCCGTTGTTCCCTATAGCGTAACTTACCCATCCAGCCCGTCTTTCTCCTCCAGTAGTTCCTTTCCATACTCTGGCTCTCTGCTCGCCTCCGGTTGAGTCCTCTTCCTCTTGTTTCTATGCTGCTGTCCTCCAACCACAACCGTCTTCAGTCGAGGGTCCAACGCCGTCCTGGGGTCGACGGAAAGGGAAACTGCGGCCGGAATTCCCCCGCCTCCCCCTCCCAGAGTCGGCAGACCCAGCACCTGAGACTTTTTGGTGTAGAGGAGGAGGGCTGAAATGGAAAGGAAGATGGTGTGGAGTGGGGTAATTCGGGTTGGGGAGGGGTAATTCGGGCAGGGGGTGGGGTAATTCGGGCCGGGGTGGGTAATTCGGGCTGGAAGGGGGTAATTCGGGCCGGGGGATGGGTAATTCGGCCAAGAGGTAATTCAAGCGGGGGGTAATTTGGGCCAATCCACCAATTTCAAGTTGGGAAGGGAGAAAGGTGATCGTGGTTGTGGCATCAGAATGCTTGTTCGTTGATCCTTGCTCGCTTTTCTGTCATCTGGTGGCTGTTTCCCCTCTTCCCTCCTGGTGAGTAAAGGTTGAGGTAAGGCCCAACTTACCCCAGCAGGACCGAATTACCCCGCACTCACTGTCACAGCAAAACAGGAAAAAAAGAAAAAAAGCGGGGCATCGGTCTCTCATGTCCTTCTTTACCCCGCGTTACCCTCCATCATGTACTGTGCACTGTACAGTGTACATATACGTACATACCTGGAGAAGTAGTGCAGATCATTGAGCGAAGATGATCTGGCAAAGTGCCACCACCTCCCGCGCTACCGTCATAACCACAGCCGATAGTTTGAAGGCGTCTCTCCTTCTGACGACGATTGCAGAACCAGATACGAATCACCTATGTACAACCAAAAATATATAATTGGGCTTAGAGATAGAATGGAACACACAGTGTAAACGAAGGAGGCAATCCCGGACTCACATTCGACCCATTAACAGTGGGTTTCGTAAAACCCATTATAATGGGGAATCTAAAGCACGCCATCCACACATACAAAAACAATCACGCCGACAAGCAACAGAAGACCGTTTAAGCGCTAAGAGATTGTTTGTGAAATCAGCTGGCCGGATTTTCCCATGGCCGGGTATACCCCAAAGTACCCTACCGACCATAACCAGCGCATATGCATCGATCGACACCCCAAAAACAGTGCAGTTGTACCTCTCTCTTCATCTGTAGCTTTTCCACCAATGCGTCCAGTTGGTCGGCGTTGGGTCGGGGGTTTTCGTGGAAGGCGGCTTCCAATCGCTGTCTGTAGGAGGCCTCGATACTCGTCCGCTTCTTCCTCTTACTCACTCTTCCGTTCATTAACCCCTCCGGAGTCTGAGAGAGTGGCGAATCGGTGACGATGGAAGGCGATTTATCCGCACCCTACACATAACAAAGCATAGGAGAGTTCGCATACAGGGTGGACAAACGTTACATCCCATTTCTTAGGCGGTGGTGTTGAAGTTACTCCCTTTCATTTACACCCTGTACATGACGGAAGATAGGATGGTACGCATACAGGTATAGGCAATAAGTTGCTTACTACTGTACATTTTAGTTTTTGGACAAATGGAGAGCATAGGAAGAAGCTGTGAAACATCAACTTTGTGAGATTACGTAGTTTACGGCTTGTCATACGGCCGCAACCAAGAATGCATAAGGCATGTACACATCTCCGCTTGTCGGAAGATTACCCTATTATCTCATTCTTTCCTATTTTACTCCGTACAAAAATGAAACAAAGTAAAAAATACGTAAGTACATTTGCATCCACGGTAGTAGTAAGGCTGCCGTTGACGAAAGCCCGTTCCGTGTCTCTTAACCACTTCTTCAACAGGGGCATCAGCTTGCACATGTTCTTGAAGCTGAGGTTAAGCGCCTCGAAGCGACTGATGGTCGTCTGGGAGAAATCCTGCTGGTACAACCGGCCCAAGGCTGCGCCCACGTCCTGCTGCGTACAGCCTGCAGCACGTACGTATTGTACACACAACACGTAAATAGGTAGGGTACTATCAAAAATATATAATTGGGCTTAGGGGAAGACTGGAGCAAACTGTGTACACGAAGGAGGCAATCACTGACTCATATTCATTCGACCCATTATAATATTCTTCCCCTAAGCCCAATTATATATTTTTGCTAAAACCTACAGTCCGGATTAGCGACCCTTGCCACACGTTATATTTTAGGATCTAGCCAACGTAGAGCAATGACACGTGTTGGAGCAAGTGTTTAACGACACGTGTTGGAATATGGACCATTTGCGCTAAAAAAACTAGCGATCGCTCTCTATATTACACTTTTTCAGTGCATTGTTATCGGTTGGAGGAAGGGGAAAAAGTGCGCTGAAATAAAGTGTAATACAAAGTGGTCACCCCAATAATTATTTGCGCAACTTGTCCATAATATTTATTATTCGAAGGCAATAATCACACAGCTATTGAACAAACTCATTTCAATCGCAACCTTTATGGTTTCCTTGAAACATTAGCCCAAATTCCTTTCCTGAAAAACAGTGAAATACAAAACGCTCAGCTCATGAACACCCATAATTATTGCTTGCTGCGGTGATTCATCGTACAATCCACCATATGCAAAAAAAGCCAGTGTTTGGTCGCGAGGTGACCCCTCTGTAAACTAACCTTGATTTTCAGTACAACTTTTGATCGGTATTCGACGCGAAGGTCGGCGCGGTCGTCTTTCTTGCTCGTTTGTTTCTTTCCGCGCCGACCTTCGCGTCGACTACCGATCAAAAGTTGCACTGAAAATCAAGGTTAATTCAGAGGGGTCACCTCGCGACCAAGCACTACTCTTATTGCATATGGTGAATAAACTTTCAACCGGAAGAAGACCGATTGAACAATCTCTGCAATCGCAACCTTATGGTTTCCTTGAAACATTAGCCCAAATTCCATCTTTTCCTTTACCGAGTTGAATGCGTTTCTGTCGAAAAGTCTTGGCGAATTCCTCCAATTCTTCCAAATCCATGCCATCGTCCATCTGCAAACTGTCTAACAGGGAAGTCGGCGTTAGAACAGTAGGCAGCTGAAAAGAAAAAAGGTAAAACTCGCGAAGTAGGGCACTGTGGGGTAAACCCGGTCATCTTGTACTGACTGAAGGGTCGTTCTTTCTACATACGTACGTGGGTGGCCGGGTATTTTACCCCACCAATAAAACCGGCGGCCGGGTTACCCCATGATACCCTTCTTCTTTGCAAGGAGGTATTTTCACTCTGCGACGAGGCAAAATCGCAGAGACAGGGGTGGGATCGATTCGGCATGTACATACCCATACTAGTTTGACTGCCACAACTGCTACACTTTATGCGCACCGGAAAACGGAGACAAGGTGCGCACCTCTGCAGAACTGTTCGTTTCGCACAAGTGGCGTACTGGCCACTCGATTTTTTGGTGCACACCGGTGAGCACAAAGTAGCAGTTGTGGCAGTTACGTATATTCAGTATCAATGGGTTAACCATCTCCATAATCTCAGATGGTCGCCTGGCCGCAGGGCGCTGTTGCGGCCACCTGAGATTACGGAGGGGGTTAACTCCATTTCTTTCTTTCTTTCCCCTTCCTTCCACTCACCACCTTTTTCCGCTTTTCCTGAGCTTCCCCATTCCCAGCACTTTCTTCCGCCTTTTTGCTGTGTCTTCTTTTCCCCTGTTTCCCATCCCCTGAGGACAGAGGTGTTCGAGAGGAGGCGGAACTACTTCCGGAACTTGTAGATGAGGACGCAGTACTACAATTGGATGAGGTAGATTCGCCGATCAACAACGCCGCATCGACATCTTCGTCGTTTTGGGCAATAGGCGGAGAGGGGGTGGTTAAGTGACGCGTCCCTGCTGCTCCTGGTGTACGCTGAGGGTTAATGATGACCGACTGGTAGTACACCGGTGGTTGAATTTGCTGCAGAAAAGGCATACCGTATACTGGCAGCTGTAAGTATAGTCTGGCCAGAGAGAGTACGCTATGGTACTCAAGTCGTCCTGTGTAGGTTGCATGTACTTCTGCGATATTAGAAGTACACGAAGCACGGACAAAATCCGCATTTGTTAATCTATTTTACGCCTTGAATACCATTACGAACTCTCTCTTTTATTATTGTGCTATTGTGGCCAGACTATTGTGCTGTGTACTTGTCCCCGTCCAACTCAATTAACCCATCGCCAAAATTATTGTCTGAAAAGCCAGCCAGTAGAGAGCCCATCGAACCTCAATGTGTTGCTCCTTGCAAAAGTTTTACCTTGCTTCATACTTTGACTTCGCTTGGTGACGATGATTTTCGGGATGGGTTAACTTTCTTAACACCTACCTACCTGAGCAGGCGTGCTTCGTTCTCTCTCTGCCATAGTGTAGCAGCCCTGAGTGCCCCTTGAACTACTGCCATTCATCGACAAGTCTAGTGGTGTCAACTCGCACAGGTTAGTAGTTGCATCAGTAGCGGCTGATTGTCCCAATGTTGGCGAGTCTGCTTGATTGTCGTTCTGTAAAAAAAAGGTACCATAAAAGATTGTTTCAGTGAACAGAAAATGATCAGTCATGATTTTATTCGGGATGGGTTAAACTCGATTTGCCAATACGACTCAGACTCAACGTGTTTCATGAAAACGCGGTGACACGGATCACGAAATAGGGTATGGGTTAACAAACACTGCAACCTGGCTTCATTGTTGGCAACAAATTATTGTTGTCTGTTTGTTGTCCTACAAACCGACAACACCCATATAGACGGAAAGCGAACGAACAACAACCGACAACAGCTCAACGACTTGTTGCCAACAATGACGCCAGGTCGCGGTATGTGTTAACTAAGGCCTCCTGCATATTCTTGCCACTATAGGACAACTGCATGCCTGTCATTCGCTTGATATCCGTGGATTGCACAGCCAGTTGTCCATTGCGGCATGCAATTGTCGCAGGTGTTAAAAAAAGGTTCCCACATACGGCATTATGGGGTAAACAAACCCGGCCAATGGGGAAATCCGGCCACCTAAGCTTCAGGACTGCCTATCTCAGCAACCAATGGACCGATTGAGACAAACATAATATCAATCGATTCCTTGAACTCTCCTCTTTCAAATGAGCTATTTGTTCATCGCTTACTGAAACAGCAAGTTCAAAGGGGCGTAGGTGGCCAGTACCCCAAAGCCGAGATTACCCCACAGTACCCTCTACATACGTACGTACATACCCCTGATCTGACTAGGCTGCCTTCAGTCACTTCCGCGTGTTGATTTTGATACAGAAATGACGATTTTGATCGATCTTCTTCTGTCTCAGTTGCCTGTCCTGCTGTACTAATGACGTTGGCTACTGGCAGACTTCTACTTGGTGATGTGCATAGTGCCATCGCCTACAAACAAAGAACAGGTTTACGTTGCTAATACGATTGATAGTGCGGGGTAACTTTGGCCGGGGGGGGGGATAATTCGGGCCACCCCAAAAAAACCTATTTTCAGCTATAAGGGAGAAAAATTGGTGATCGTGGTATCAAAATGATACTTGTACGCTAGCTGCAATCTGGTAATTGTATGGACCAGTTGCGTTGCCGCGATTGGGTCAGTCGATAGCAATACAGAGGTATGTAGTGAAAGTTTGGATCGGTGCCTGCGGGGTCGTCCACGTCGTTTGTTGTCAATTCTTCTTTTCACTCGCTCCCTTTCCGCTCCCAGATGACTGAACAATGCAGACATCCCCGTCGGCACCTATCTAAGCTGGAACCACATAAATACCGTGTGATCGTTTTCGTTATCAACCAACCTCATTGCAACAACGCAACAGGTCCGTATGACCAGTTGCGCTACGACTATTGGGTGGTCGCGAGGTGGTCCCGTCGCATTCAGTGCAAGTTTTGATCGGTGCCTGCGGGGACGTCGACGTCATTCAGTCATTTGGGAGCAGCAAATGAGAGAAAAGAAAACAAACGACGTCGACGACCATGTCGGCACCGATCTACACTTACAGGAAATACCGCGGGGTCACCTCGAGACCACCCAAAATTTACCGCAAGTAGCGAATAGGCGCAGCAGAGCTATTATACGGATACTGCGGGGTAAATCCGGATAGTGGGAAATTCCGTACATAAAGCCTAGCTGCCTTCCGCTGTCTATTCGCGTTTACATTATTTTTTCTGGGTGGTCGCGTGGTGGTGCCATCATTTCCAGCTGAAACATCAGAGTCACCCAGACTGTTCCCAAAGCACGGCAACGAAATAATTCGTCGTCTCTGGGTGAACTCGTGAAGATGATGTTTCGGCTGGACCTGACCTAAACGATGCTTTGCTTACCTGCATGTGCATCCCCTTTTCCCAGCTGTGCAGCATGTGATTGTTGTTGCTATTGTTGTGATGTCCATACTGATCCCGTGCACAAACCTGTGGATTATTCAACTGCATTAGCTGTTGTTGTAAGGTGTAAAAGCTGCTGGCACTATTGTCGATTTCCGCAGTCATGATTGAGAAATGTCTGATTATTGATTGTCCATGAGGATCACAGCTAGCTTGTATAGGCAGGCTTTGATTGAATTACCATGTTGGCACACCTGAAACAAAGCAAAGGGTTGAAATTTGGTTGGAGCTTTACAAATGACACAACCGCGAACGTTACGTTTCAACTCACTGCAATACATAGCGAACAGCGTCACACGTCTGTCTGTTCTCAAGGAATTGCAAAACTTCTCCACAAACATACGTGAACAAACAAAAGACATGTAAATCCAGGTCAGAACAAAACCGAGTCAAACCAGTGGGTGAGAGAAGAGAGCGCAAATATACGTACGTAATGCAATGACTGTTCTGTTTTTCTCTCCTCTTCCACAGCAAAAGGAGGGAAGAGGACAGGATGGCACTTGGAAAAAGAGGTGAGCATAAGAAAATTGAAGCCGCACTTCAGTCGCCCCAACTCAGCGGCTTTGAAGTGACACTAGGCCTAGTGAGACTTATGTTAGGGAGGGAGGTGAGCATACGGCTGCAGATTTCGTCTCTTGCTATGTAGGGGAACCGGTTAGAAGAGGAATTTGGCAACATTTTAGCTATTTAGCGCTTTGTCTAACTGGTTCCGTGCGTCACAGGGTAAATCGAATTTTCGAACATGGCGGACTAGTTCGAAAGAGGAGCAAATTTTATAGCAGATAGCTGCTGTCCAATAGGGTACTATGGGGTAAACCCGGCCACCCAAGCTCCTGTGAACTTGCTGTTTCAGCAAATGATGAACCACCGATTTGCTCATTTGAAAGAGGAGAGTCCTTGGAATTCATTGCGTATTTTATTTGTCTCAATCGATTCATTGGTTGCTGAGATATGCAGACCTGAAACTATGGCTGGCGGGATTTTCTCACGGCCAGGTTTACCCCATGTTACCCTATACGAAATATGAAACTTGGCTCCTCATCAATAGACCTATACAAATGTTTCTGCCAGATCACCCCTTTATGAGCGCATCAAGGCTACGTCAGAGTTTTATGCGTGGACCCGATAGAGGGCGCTAGCTTCGTAACGGTGGGAGATGATCGACAGATCAAGCACTGGTCTCTGTCGCTGGACACCGATTTGCCAGAAGAGCTATCAAATGAGCCTCTGGACACTATCCGATTGAAAATGAGTCTGCTAGACGTTTCTCATCATTGGGGCAGACAGCAGTACGCCACGTGTGGTGAAAGAGTGAGTTTACTCGGGATCATCAGAGGTCTACGCCCGTCCGTACGTACCAGTGGGGAGTGGACAGTGTGCACAAGGTCCGGTTTAACCCTGTCGAGACGGCGATTTCGGCTGGCTTGGCGAGCGATAGAAGTCTGTTGGCTGACCATACGAGGGGACGGGTGCCGTTAAGAAAGGTAGGTTATGTATGGACCAGTTGCGCTATGAAATTATGTGGTAGGTAATGACCGACCTCTCATACTCCACTTAGCGCAACTGCTCCGAAAGGTAGGTTATGGACCAGTTGCGCTAAGAAATTGTGTGTAATGACCGACCTCTCATATCTCTCAGCGCAATAGGAAAAATAGGTTATGCACCAGTTGCGCTAAGAAATTATGAGTGGTAACGACCTCATTCTTAGCGCAACTGCTCCGAAAGTCTTGGTTATTGACCAGTTGCGCTAAGAAATTATGAGTGATGGCGAGATGCGGCCCATTTTTTATTCGGTAAAGGTGAAGGGAAAAATGCAATAATTCTTGGCGCAACTGCTCCATATATGGTTTTAATTTTTTTGTTTGCCCATGATAAGAACCTTGTCTCGTTTGGTTTGGTCCACCTATGTGAATTTGCCTTGGTTTTTTGATACCTTCAGGCAGTGCTAAAGTTGCGCTCAAACGCGCTGTGCTGGAATCCTATGGAGGCAACGATGATTACGGTTGCGAATGAGGATTAGAAGGAGGCTATTTATGTACAGTAGATGCTGCTTGCGTATGTCTCATGCCGCGTTCACAAGACGCCCAACGTACGTCCGTGCTCTTAGAGCTGTATGGACGTCTTGTAAACGCGGCATCAATTCTATGCACAGAGAGCGAACGCACACTTCGACTTTGCATAATTCTTGTGCTGTAACCCAAGCCCTGAAACGATATGCACGCGCAATACGGTACTGCGGGGTAAATTCGACAACATTTTTACAGTATTGGATGGTAGAAAGAACAGCTTTCAAGTAGCCGGGTGTACCTCCACGTTACCCCATGTCCTAACTTTGTTTGAGCTTTGCACTTCTCGTTGGAACATGAATGAACTATTATGTTTTCTTTCAGTTTGTACACATTCGACATGCGCAATCTCAAGGCTCCGGTGAATATTCACATGGACCATACGGAAGCGGTGATGGACGTGGATTACTCGCCAACGGGAAAGGAGCTGGTCTCCGGCAGCTATGATCGATCGATCAGGATATTTCCGGTTGCCAAAGGTCGGAGCAGGTAAGGAGGGGACTGTGGGGTAAAACCGGACACATAAGCTTTCTGAACGTGCCGCTTCAGCAAATGATGAACATGGTAGATCATTTGAAAGAAGGAGAGTTCAAGGAATCGATTGGTAGAATATCCTGTCTCAATCGGTCATATGGTTGCTGAGATATACTACTAGGTGTCCTTGTTTACCCCCCGTGTCCCGGTTTACCCCACAGTACCCTTATCACTGCTCAATGCAGTATAGTAGATAAAGCGACTTGCCACGAAAAGAACACTAGGGTATACCGCTATAAGCCTGACTTGCCACGAAAAGAACACTAAGGTATACCGCTATAAGCCTATCTAGTAGACTTGCCTATCTACTAACTATAGCTTATAGCGGTATAGCCTAGTGTTCTTTTCATAGCAAGTCACTTTGATGGATTGAGAAAATCTTGATGGCCGGATTTTACCCGTAGAGCGAACCATACACAAAAGTATCAGCTTGGGGAGATGGAACGCTGATTACGCACATTACGCATCGTACGTTCATTCTTGATTGCGATGTCTCTAGGGAGGTGTATCACACGAAGCGAATGCACAGGGTGATGTGCGTTTTGTGGTCCATGGACAACAAATTCATTCTGAGCGGATCGGATGAGATGAACATTCGGTTGTGGAAGGCAAACGCTTCGGAAAAGCTGGGAACTGTAAGCCATGGATATGAATAATGACTAAATACCGAGGGCCACCTACCGAACACCTATAAGTCTTAGCGCAACTGGTCATTATTGTTTTTCAGTTTACAGTTGTGCGTAGGAAACTCAGTCCAATACAGAGAAATACCTACTTGAACCCAGTTGTGGCCTCAAAATCACCAGGTTTTAGTCTGAACACTGAGAGCTCGCGATGGAATTCAAGTCGTGTTGCGTAAAATAGAATCACAAATGCGGATTTCTGCCAGTGCTTTGTGTACTCCTATTCTGCACAAGTACATGCAAACTACGCAAACGAATTGAGTTTCATGCGCGAACTCACTCTGGTCAGACTATTTACGATTTGCGGTAACGCCATTGGGGTTGTCGGTTGATAGCGACCCCTCGGTATTTAGTGAAACTTTCGATCGGTGTCTGCGCGGTCGTCGACTTCATTTTGTTGTCAGTACTTCTTTTCACTCGCTCCTTTTCCGCTCCCAGATCGTTGAACAAGGTCGACGACCCGCAGACACCGATCCAAACTTTCACTAAATGCCGCGGGTTCACCATCGACCAACCCAATCGCCTTACTGCATATGGTGGAT
Organism: Epsilonema sp. ZAB3_2; assembly: GCA_030247985.1. NCBI lineage: Eukaryota > Metazoa > Nematoda > Chromadorea > Desmodorida > Epsilonematidae > Epsilonema > Epsilonema sp. ZAB3_2. The sequence continues at coordinate 1,537 of JASAMW010002187.1, read as the reverse complement.
AGCCTGTTCCCTGTCCAGTTTTGCCCCGTACTGCCCTACCTTTCTGCTCTGTTTTTTAAGCTTCGCCCTCGCGAACGAGCCAGCTCCGAGTAGAACGAACGGCTGAAAGAGCGCTTTGCTCACCACCCCGAGATACGACGGATCGGCAAGACACAGAAACGTGCCCAAGCACATCCTCAGCGCATCGAGGGAGCACGGGATAGTTTAAAAAAACTTCGCAGAAGAGGAAGGAAGCGAACAGAAGAGCGCACTCAAAACCCGGAGCTGTGCCACATGAGCCGGCGAGGAAGAAAGTGGTGCATGAAGTGGTGGAGTGAACACGGGAGTGGCGTATTCTTCCTGGAAGGTAGTTATGGATTCTTGATAAGTGGGAAAAATGGTGCATAGTGGTGGAGTAAACACAGGAGTGGTGTATTCTTCCTGAGGAGTTGGAGGTGTTATTATCTATGCAGTGGGAAAAAGAAATGGTGGAGTGAGAATGGAGCTTGGCATATTCTTCCTGGAGGATAGGATTTGGAGGTGTTATGTCTTCTTGATAACTGTGGAAAGGAAGAAAATGGTGGAGTGAGAGGAATGGAGCTTGGCATATTCTTCCTGGAAGGGATTTGTAGGTGTTATCGATTCTTGATACAGTGGGAAAGGAAGAAAATGATGGAATGAGAGGAATGGAGCTTGACATATTCTTCCTTTGGATAGGATTTGGGGGAAGTTATGGAGTTTTCATAAATGTGGAAAATGGAAGGATGCATGTAATAATTCTTTCCTTGAGTAGGACGGAATAAGTTGTTACTGTTGTTCGTGGTGTGATTATTATGAACTGTTGTTTGATTGTGGAGAAAGCAAAATATTTTCAGGTTTCCATTGGTTGTTTTTGAAAGGAAAAAGGTACGCTTACCAAATGTGTATTATTTAAGTCATTGAATTGGAAAAAGGCTTAATTCAAGCAAAAATGCGTAGGGAACTTTCTCACAAAGGAGTGCTGGCCCAGGCCAGCTATCTGGAATTTTTATGCATTCTTGCTGTAAGCGTATGTACTGTTCCTGTTTAGGAGAGGCTTTATAAAATACGTCACGCAAGAATTCATCCGTCGGTAAACCCCCCTCCTGCGTCACGTTTTTTTGGCCGCAAACCCCCAGCTTTGCTTGTTTGTGTACACAACGTGACACATGATCGTCACGCTACCGCAACCCCCTCCCCCAATTTTTGCATGACGTAATACAGGGTGTATCAGAATAAACTCACCACGTGTTTGTGCCTCCCATTCCTCAACGGAGCATTCGATTTCAGTACGCTCTTTTGTATTTTGTAGCTAAGGTTTCAACGTTTATGCAGGCAAAATTTCAGCCCCCTAGTCCCTCTACCAAGGTGAAGTTATGAAGGCTCAAACTTTCGGACACAGAAATTTACGTTTTTTTTTCACTATGGGAGAAAAACCTGGGATTAAAACAAAGTTTGCATTCCACAGCTGAGTTTTCAATTTTTCTTCATAATACCGCAGCAGATTTGGTTCTGCCACATCCTGCATAGGATATTGAAC
>JASAMW010002185.1:0-19304 GCA_030247985.1 Epsilonema sp. ZAB3_2 | reverse complement strand
ATATGTCAGCCTCAGGGCCAACAGTTTTTACCGCAATGCGCTGTAGCAGCTTCCCTTCTTTTGGCGGTGTCTCACAGTACAGAGGCCATCTTTACCAATCAAGCGTTTTTGCGCCTTGACAGGTGCCCATGATGCTTTGACCATGTTGCAAAAAGTGCGCAAAATCCAAGCACCCAATTGGCCAACCTACTCTTCCAGAATGATTCAATCATCTCAAGGAAAGATGAAGCTGCCTGATGGAAGAAGTTGGAGCCAGAAATCCAATGCGTCAATTTTTCGGCTTAGCACCAGCGGAAAACATGTTTTTCTTTACGCCTAGAAGACAACGCACAATGCAAATTTCTTTTGGCGCTTTACTCTCAGCTGAATCCATTTGCGACGAAAATTGGCAACAAAAGTCTTGTTTTCATTGCGTGTCGGTATTAGTACTCATTGTAATTGTACTGTATTGTAATTGCACTCAATTAATACTGAAATTTTGGGCTCAGCTGAGCTGATTGTAGATTTGCATTGGCCGACTGGCCAGTTGGTATACGTCGCTCAAATACTATGCAGCTGCTTGTCTGAACAGGCGCCTATTTATTCTGGACAGTTGCTGGGTCAAACAGTTGGGGAAGATTCAATCATGTCAAGCCTAGCCTTCCTTCAACAGCAACACTAATGCTTTCTTTCCTCCCATTCCAACGGAAAAGTTGTGATGTGACCTACTTTTGTCTGGTACACCACCAGCCAAGGAGTAGCCAATGGTCATTTTGCATTTTTATTGCAAAGTGAAGCGCCTGTTGCACGCGTTTTGATTTGCAAGCGCGCTATTGGCCTATTTACAACTCCTGCTTTTGACTTTAGCTGCCGACGCCAAAAGCCAGCAGTGAAGTCGATTGCTATTTGCTATTGTTCTCCTCTGCTGCCTTTTCCTCTGTGGCGCACTCCAGTCCAACAAAACGGCATTTCGGCTTCCGATTCCTCTTGCTGCGCTCCTCTGCGGCTGCAAACGTACAACTGTACTTCACTCATTCGCCAGCCGCTGCTTGTGTTTTCAGTAGTCCGTGCTGACGAAAAGTAAACATCAATCTTCATCTGACATTGCGGTAATGCTTGGATCATAAACCCCAGAAGTAGTCAAGTCAGCGCAAGTTCCAAGTCAACAATCCTTGCAAATTTGCTATTAGCATTAGTCTTTCTCTCTATGCCCCAGACAGCTAGTCTATTGGCTCAAACCCCATTTTAATCACGAACCACTCTTACGAGGTGGTTTATTCTTCATGCGTTACATTGGTAGCAAGGTAAGGTACGTACAGTAGGTGGGTCTTGGCTTGGGTATACAATGTTCTTTTCCGCGATAATTCGACATCGAACTTGTACACATCACATGGCACTGTTGGAGGGATGCCGTTTTGCTGTTCGAGATTTGCGATGTGTATCTTTTCGCACTTACCGACGCTAGCATGATATTTTGTGTGTGGGGCTTCTACGGTATATCCGCTTGAAACTTTCAGTTTTTCTACCGTTCAACCCTACGGCAACTCCAAATCTTTGCCATCTCGACCTGACGCCTACATTTCATTTCACTTCACCTCGTTTTTGCCCCCCAGCCAAGAGAGAAATGGAAAATTGAAGGGTGGTCTGGTCTCTCTACCGCCAATGCAAAAGTTGTTCCTGGATTTATCTTTTATCTTTTTCTAAGCGCTGCAGGATCGGCAGTCTTGCTGAAATGGAGTATTTGTGTAAAATATCGGTTACTGTGCCGTAATTTCTCTTCAAACCTCCGGCTGAGAGTTACATACCTTCAAAGATTTATTCCTGTGTTTATTTCTTTTGCTCCAAATTGCTTTTATCGTTCTGTTAGGTTTCATTTCTGTTTTACATTTTCCGCTTGACCTGAATTTTTTGAAAAGCTTTGTGATTGTCGATTTTCTGTTTCTCTATATTGCCAGCTGTCGCCATTTGGTGACTTGACTTGTCTTTTCTTTGAAGCCGTTCTTCTGGTAAATACTAGACTGCGACAAATCTCGACTTGTCTATGTTCTGTGATCCTGTTGTATTTATATATTTTTGGCGTTGGAATTTTGGAATGCATCTTGCGTTCAATCTCCTTTCAATGTTCTTCAGACTCTTTTGTCTGTCCTCTTTGTGTCACATAATTTGCTCAAAAACAGCGGCAACACGGCAAATTTTTCGAGCTTCTGTCAACAGGTGATTCTGTATTAGCGCAGGTGGCCTGTCGTTTAGCGCAACCAGACACTGGAAGGTTTCAGTTTTTGAATGGACAAAGACTTGTGTTTATATTATGGTGTTTGGCTTGAAGAGTTTTGAGGTCGCAAACTCGAAAATCGCCGCTCTTTATCCCCGATCATAAAGTTGTCTTCTGTTTGTGTTGATTTGTGGCCCTCGTTGGACACAAAAAAACGAAGAAACTGGTTCAGGGTCAACTTTCCCTTCTTGCATTGGACATAAAGAAGGTTCTTCTTTTCTTTGTGGAAAGTGGTAAGTAGGACAGGAGTCGGTGCATTGCGATATCTCCAGTCTGTTTTCTTCTGATCTGAATTCTTTTCCATTGATCAATCGTAATCTCATTTCATCTTTGTCAATTTGATAATTTTTACTGGGGCGAACTGAGTTGACGTCAAAAAATGCTTCAAATTCCTGGGTAATGTTCTTGAGAAAAGCTTTTTTCGCCTTCTGCGCCTTCATAACAAAAAGCATCTGACTTCCAACCTCCCAGTGCGTTTCCCGTACGCTTTGCGTTCAGCTAATGCAATGCAGGCTGCTTGAAGTAGAATGTAAACTATGTTGAATATTTTTCAAGTTGTTTGAGCTCGAATTTTTCCTCATCCTTACTCCCGCATCCTCGTCGTCCGTGCCAACTGATGGCGTCCTAGGTATTTCCATTATGCTTTCAGTAGAAATTGAGTGACAATTGGCCATTGGTCTGCGAAAGAAAAGACACGGAAGAGGCGCCTAAAATATTGTTTTATAGTGCCTTTATTTCTGACCTACTGTACGTTGTGCCTTTTAAGAAGTTACCAATGATAGTTTTGTGTGACCGCAGGTGTGTCTTGTCTTTCATAAATGCCGCTGTTCTTTGAGGTCACATTATTGAAGACCAGTGATTGGTTGGCCGAATCCCGCAGCGACCATGGCAAATTTTGTTTATACTAAACTATGGGTTTCTCTCCGAAGGTATATACCGTAGGTGCTACCGTATATTATATACACTCTCGCAAACTCTGTCTGTGTACAATTATTTCCGCCAACTGTTCTGAATTTGGTGCAATATATTTTTGATTGCAATGTTCTGTTGATTGTTTGCTATGCATGCAGTATGTTTGTTTTCATGGTATGAATTTCAGGGGTTTATCCCTTTTCAAAAGGACAAGTTTTTTTGCGTCCCGCACCAACATGACCAAACTCCGACCACCAGCGAGTCGAGGCCGAGGGTCTTTAAAACTTCGCCCTTACACAGTTCAAAGAGGAAAAAGTCCTAAACAGTAGATTTTTTCGATAGTGGTTGTGCTGCTCTTGTTATTTGTTGTTGAATGGGAGTAGAACCAGCCACATTGGGCTAAGGTTCATTGCATTTTTGGACTACAATGCGATCCTCAATTTCTGTGGTAGGCCCCATATGAGTTCGTTCCCTTCTCCGATTTTCGCATTTGATTTGATGAGGGATTTCCCAATCAAACTGAACAAGTCGCAATCTTTTGTGTCAGTTGTGCAGTTGACCATGGATGAGTTTGAGTCTCTCTCTCGCCGGATACCAACACAACACCACAGTCAGTGAATAAAATAGCGCTTTGATAGTGCTTGCTTTTCGTGTATGTTTCCATCAATTTTTCCTATTGTACTATTTTTCTGCGTGTTGCCTCTTCAAATAAAGATAAAAACTTTGAATTTTTCTAAAAAATAAAAGCAGCAAAATAGTCAGACTTAGGTATCACCAGAAAAAGGATTTTCTTTAGCTGCTTTTGTCCCCTCTGCCATTTTTTTCCTCAAGACCTCTCGAAAAGCTTGTTCGCCAAGTACGTACCACTTCACCACTGTTTCCTCCCATGTACCGCAATGTTTCCCTTTTAATTGTTGGAACAAAGAAAGAGCTGTTGGTCTTTTCTCATCTTACACTCTTTTTGCTGCCCACTGTTTGCAGACAATTTCTTAGCGCCTGCCACCAAACATCGAGCACACCCTCCAATAGGTATTGAATTGACAGTTCTCTTACTTTAGTACTGTAATGACTCGTGTATAACCCCCCTTCGTGTATAACGCCCCTCGTATATAACCCCCCAAATCGGCGACTAACGTCAATTGCACTCGTGTATAACCCCAGGGGGGTTAATTGAAGGTTTTGCTAGCATGGAGAGGTGTTTTTTTAGCGTTTTCTAGCTAAAACAGAAGCTGTGATTGTCTTGTCAGGCAATTTTGAAGCATCTGCCATGTCATGAAGAGTACAAACAAGCCTAAATTACTGACGCGGAGAAATAATAGGCTCTAAACCCCACTTTTGATAAATGTACTCGTGTATAACCCCCCTTCGTGTATAACCCCCTCTCGTATATAACCCCCCAAATTGGCCACTAATTTTTGACACCCCCATGGGGTTATACACGAATCATTACAGTATCTAATTATCGCACGCGGGCAAAGCCCCAAAGACGACTCTCGCTGGAGACCTACAAGTCTAGTATTACTTATTTCTTCTCGTGCGTTACGAAATAAATCATTTATTTTTTTGTTGTTTTGTTCATAAAACAAAAACCAGATTTTATTAGCCAGATAAAAGACGAAGCTTTATGATTGCTTTTTGACTGCAGTGCTTCAAAGAGAATTGTGAATAAGTGTCAGAAATACCGTAATTTTTGGGTGTAGCCCGGGGGTTATACAAAAATCGACAGAGGTCTGATATTATGGGGTTGCTTTACACTTCTGTACTACTTAAGTAGGAAGAACGTGGAGAGTGGAAATTACCCTGAGAAATGCAATAGGCAAGTCGAGGATTTTGTCCTCGGCCGGGGTGGTGTAGTGTCAGGCAAAGTTGCGTTTTGTTCAAGTGTAGGAAATTGGTGGTTTTCGTTGTTTTGCCTTCCCATCAGAATCAGAGACGTCGCCCTTCAAAATGGGGCTGCTTGCTGCTCATGTTGTGGCCATGTTTGTCGCCCTACCACCATTTGTACGTATTTGATTGCGCCCTACAAACTTCCTTCGCCTTGTGCCATATGCCGCAATTTAAAATTTACAGCGCAATTTTTGGAGAGAATTGCGTCGCCTTTCCGGACCGCAGATCGTTTATGTGGGCGCGCTGAATATTGCATGTTTATTTTGGTCAGATTTTACTGTTTCGAGTGGCCGGTCTCGGTGCATACTTATCTGCTGCTTTCATGTGTGTCCACCCACATCCTGAGGTCTTGTCAGATTTTTATTGCCCATCTGCACAGCTGTACTGCCTCAACTTTCCAATGTAACGTCATGAGTTGCTCAAGTTTTATTTTTGCCTCTACTTTTCCAATGTATCGAGATCGACTTACTACAAGTTTGTTTCATCCTTGTTGTATTGCGCGGTGTTCACACGAGGGAGAGTTTACCTTTCCACAAACCGCAAACTGGCAAATCCTTCTGAAGTGTGAACGCGGGAAAGTTTTCTCTTGCCTGCTATGCCAACAGCTAGGGCTCAGCAACCCCAAGTACTTTTATGCGTACGTATGTAACTGTTTCAGGTAGCAAAGCGAGCAGACGAAGCCTAATAACGACGTGTCAAAAAGCTCAACATCAACAACTTTTGAGCTGTATGCGTGTCAGGGGGTGGAAGCGAGCGAAAACTGACTGAAAAGCAGCAGTCTCCTAGAACTTCTCTCAAAATGATGGAGAAGCCAACGGCAGGAGCTGCAACGAAAGGAGGGGCTTTTCACGCGCTTTTTCAGCGCACCAAGAGCGCCCCAACGACGCAACGATCACCGACGACAACCCCGGATGTTTATCATCGCTTACAACTGTTGGAAACGGAAAACAGACGACTGATGGCCAATCAAGGACATCTGATCCAAGAGACGAATAGGAAACTGCAGGTACGTACCTATGGTGTTTGCTAGTACAGTACAAGCAGGAAGCTGTGGTTTTGCCGCGAAAGAAAGTGACTACCTCAGGAGCCCACGCTCCAACTTAGCACAGCGAACTAAGCAATTTGCCAACTAATGTACTAAACCACGCGTGTTTGTTAGCAGACCTACACCTGAAAAGAAAAAAGGAAAAGGAAAGAAAAAGAGGAAGGAGGGTGGGGTTTTTTTTTTTTTGTTTTTTTTTTTTTTTGTTTTTTTTTTTGTTGGTGGGGTGGTGGGGGGGGTTTTTTTTTTTTATTTTTTTTTTTTTTTTGTGGGGGGGTTGGTTTGGTGGGTGGAGCGTGGCTACGCATGCGAAATAGAATTATTTACCGTACCGTAGAATTGGCCCGAGGCTAATACGTTCATGGTTAAGTAGAAGCCTTGGTCAGTTTTGGCCAAAATACCTACTTGGTTTTCTGACAGTGTGCCTTTCGTGTCCTCGCGTATTTTCTCTTATCTTCATTATTTTCCTTCTCCAGACTCCTAGACCGAATACAGAAAGCCAACCTCCGCCACCAGTTTCTTCATACGTAGGTTACATATACAGTACGTAGACATTCATGCCCGCGTGAACTTGATGTTTCAGGTGCAGTTGAACGAGATTCGCGCTCTGAAAGCGGAACTGGCTCGCGTGGGCCAGGAGAACGCGGAGCTGCGGGATCTGTGCTGTTTTCTGGACGACGACCGACAGCGCACGCGCCGCCTCAGTCGCGAGTGGCAGCGATTCGGGCGATACACGGCCAGCGTCATGAAACAGGAGGTCAGCGTTTACCAGGAGAAACTGAAGCAGCTGGAAGACCATCAGGACGACTTCCAGCGGGAAAACTCGGAGCTGAAACAGCTCTGCCTCTACTTGGACGGGACGCGGAGGGAAATAACCCAAGAAAATAACCCGGATGATGCTCGTGGCGGAGGAATCGCGGAGGAAAGCGAAGAAAATAGCCAAGGCACAGCGTGTCCCACATGCGGCTCGCAGTTTTCTTCTTCCACCGCGAGGACGCTTTTTGGCGGCAGGAATGGAAGAAGCATGACGCCATCAGCTGTCGGAGCCAATCAGCGAACGGGCGGGGATATGGGTTCTGGCTCCGGTTCTTCAGGATCTCCGCGACAAGACGAAAGCAGTAATGGGGAAAGCGGGAGCAGTGGCCGGAGTTCGGATTCGGAAAATCAGAAACCGGAAGCGGATCGCGGTCACCACCAGATGGCGCACCAATCGCCCGCAGTCAAACCCGTACCACCGGCCAGAACTATGTTGAACAAAGCTGGAGGCGCAGCTTTGATCAAAACCGTTACGCAGTTACCGCATCCGGGCGAAATTCAGGTTAGCGTGTGTGAAAGATAATTTGGGGCTATAATAAGTTCGAGCACCACGAGTTATATTACGGCGTGGTAGGAATTGAGCCGATCAGGTCAGAAATTCCCTAAAACTCGCGTAATCCCTGCTACAGTAAGATGCAAAGCAAAGTATTGCAACTTCAGGTGCGCAATTCGCGGCCGGTTGTGTTGTCGCCAACGTCGCAAATGGCGCGGAATGCAACACGTTACTCCGTGGCGGAGGAACGCAGAGAAAATTTGACTGATGATGATCTCGCCGCTCGCTCTACGCTGTCGCCTACTACGACAACTTCGGAGGAGTTGCAAAGTTCTAGTACTGAAAAATTTGACGATGGAGCGATGGACGGGGACAGGAAAAGATTGACCTCCGCAAACTCACTTCCGTCACTTCACAGGAAAGATAAACATCATGGTACAGGACAGATAGCGACGCCACTTTCTGTCATGCTGGAGGAGAGGAACGATGCTCAATTTGCCTCATCGTCGTCGACTGCAAGTCACAACTGCGGTGAGTGAGTTCTGGGTTGTCTGTCAGACACGTTTGGAAGAAATTGGAGAGTGTTCGATCGTCGGAAAATTGCTGTGTCAGGCGCGTGTATTGAACGTTCAGTACGTTACGTTGTGTACCTAGGCCTGCTGGCGGTTGTGGTCAAAGAAAAAATTGTGAGGCCTGCATATCGTGGCCAAACCAAGTGCTAGTCATTCATAATTTTACAGTTCGTACGTATGAAGTATGTACATGAAGGCAGGGCCGTAGAATGTTACTGTACGTACGGCACACAAATGTACATTCTGCTATACAACATCTACTCCGTACGTAGGAAGAACTAAAATTAATTGGTTTTTTTATTCCTGTAGCAGATCCGGCCCTGATCTCGTACATTCGGTCTTTGGAGGCGCGAGTCGCGAACCTGGAATCGTCGAGCAGCCAGCGCTCCGCTTCTTCCTGCTCAACCGAAAGCAGCTCATTGAACGGCGTAGGAATACAGGGAGCGGGCGGAGGGGATTTCTCCAGTTCCACACCGAATCTTCTGGCTACGAGCGCCGCAGCAGAGGAAGGCGAGGAGAGAAGCATGGATTCACGAGTGCCACAGGACCCTATGGCGGAGTCACAGATGAGTAAGTCGCCGGGGAGTACAAAGGAAGAGTTTAGTGGGATTGTTGTATTGCAAAATGAAAAATCGTGTGTGACCCCTTTGCTTAAAATTCGTGGATTTCCACACGGTTCCGCTGCCACAATCAATTGATAATTCATGCAATTCCCTCTCGGGAGCATGCAATTCCCTCTCGGGAGCATGCAATTCTCTCTCTGCATCAATTCCCTCTCGGGCGCATGCAATACGCAAATAATGTACGTACACGCATATTTCAAACACATTCATACATACTTTCGCGCATACATGTACCGATACCTGTAGTGAAACCGTTTTACCTTACCGTTACGTGCTGCCACTCGGTGTACAGAAGCAGTTTCACTACAGTACGGGTCAGCTGCGTTTATCACACACTAAAAATATCTCAGGATCTAGCCAACCTAGCGCAAAGCGGTTAAAAATCTCTCGATAAGTTTCAGCGGGATTGAAAATAAAAAACCGCATGCGTCTACGTGCCCTCTGTGTCGAGAAATCGCCGATTTCCTTAAGTACTAAAAATGTACAAGTTTTTTCGATTATTCAACATAAATGAACAAGCCGCAAAAATTTTTTCATTAAAACTAGCCTATCCTATGTAAAATTTGGCGTAGATTTCAAAAATAGTATCGGTGTTTCAAAAAAATTTAACCCCTAGTATATAATTTTGCAAAATTTATATATTTTTGACAATTTTTGGGTAGGGGTTAAATTTTTTGAATCAACGATACTATTTTTGAAATCTACGCCAAATTTTACATAGGATAGGCTAGTTTTAATGAAAAAATTTTTGCGGCTTGTTCATTTATGTTGAATAATCGAAAAAACATGTACATTTTTAGTACTTAAGGAAGTTGGCGATTTCTCGACACAGAGGGCACGTAGACGCATGCGGTTTTTTTTATTTTCAATCCCGCTGAAACTTATCGAGAGATTTTTAACCGCTTTGCGCTACGTTGGCTAGATCCTGAGATATTTTTAGTGTGCGATAAACCCAGCTGACCCGTACTGTAATTATTTATGTGCCCGGGCCGACCTAACGAACAATATTCATTCCGTACCCTTCCCTTTTAAAGGCAGCACCAGCTCCGTGGGCACGTCGGTGACGTACGGGAGTAGCGGCTCGGAGAGTCCGGTCACGGCTCTGTACGTGGAGATGGAGGGGGAGCTGAGCGCCAGCTGCTCCACGCTCACGCCGATTCAGGAGCAGGAGGAGCACGCATCCGCCTCCGATCCAGCCTGCAGCTCACCTCGCACCATGTCGGATGAGAGCCTCATCTCCAGCGCGGGAAGTGACCACGTGGTCGATGCGATGGAAGAACGGATGCAGAACATGATGAGAAAGATGAAAGTCAAGGTACAGTAGGTACAATGCAGTGCAGCAAAGTGGTTGGTAGGTTGGAAATCTGGGGGACAAAGCGTGAGCTATTTTTTGGGCCAGAATTGCCCTCAGATTGCCAGTTGTTCACTTTATGCGTCTTGGCTCATTGGCTGTATATTACGCGTTTGATAAACTCGGATATTCATAATGTTTCAGCCAAATCCCATCTCTAATCACAGTCGCCAGCTCTCCAGCTCGCTTCCTGCCGCTCTGAATGCTTATTCGACATTGTCTCCGTCATCTGTAAATCTTAACTCTTCCTTAACGGGCAGTTTGCACTCGTTGCGAGAGGAAGAGGATGCGTTGCAGCAGCCGAGTGTGGCGGCTCAAGGGAAGAGCTTGAGCGAGGCGCTAACGGTGCTGCAGCTACAGGAAAGTTCGGCGACGCAGGGACAAAATGACGCAGGCTTGTCAGACGGCCGGAGGGAGTTGATGCGTCAATTGTGGACGATACCGTAGCATTCGCAACGTAAATATAAGGAATAGAAGCTATCGGCGTATGCATACATAAGAAAAGAGTGTTCGGTTCAGATTGATATCTTTGTCATTGAATCACACTGGACACAGGAGTGTAGTACCAAAAATATATAATCCCTGTATAGAGGGATTATGCGATTATGCGATAGAGGGATTATATATTTTTGGTAGTACTACTCTGAACTATTCCATCTGGCTGTCGCCCTAATGAATTATATTTTTACTTCCACTGCCATACCATATATGTACGTATGTATATCCATGCGTTGACAAAAATTTTTTGGGGTGGATCATTGCTGTTTGCTATTTTTTTTCAAGGTATGGATGGATTGCAAGTTAGTTGGCGAACACAGAACAATGCTGCATATTCGAAAGTGCGTATGAGAAATTTTTCCGACGATTATTGGTCACCATGATTGGATGTCAAGATAAGACAGCTTTATGAGAGGGAGAACAATGATTATTGATTCGATTGCTACAAAAACATGAGATTTTGCTTCGTGGAATTATCTTTTCCAAAATGATTTTGATTGTAGGCTTACATGTGCAGTGCCGCACAATGCCATATGCGGTACTTATTGTACGTATGCAGTAGATTTACGAACATAGGTGCATGTATTCACTGTCTACGTGCTTGTATGAAAATATGCGTGATTTGAAGGTAGGCCTATTGGCCTGAATTATCGTGCTACGACTCGCTGACTACTGTTCGTAAAGGACAAAAATGTTCGGATCGGATCTTGCAAACTACTGCCGTAGGAAGGACTCGGATCTCGGATCCGACTTCAGTCGAGTTTGGACTGTGAGTACAAAATATTACCAGTCATGCAAATCAAGACAAACATACTGTCAGTGTCAAGTATCTACTGTACATACATAGTACGTACGTACACAACACGGCCTTTCTCCGGACGTTTGTGCCTCTCATTCCTCAACGGAATGTTCAATCAGAACACTTTCATAATTGGTATCTAAGGCTTCTACAATTCTGCAGGCAAAATTTCAGCCCTGCTGCACATATTAGTTCCTGTGTTTCGTACCGCTGGCAACCTCGATTCGGCCTGGAACGGAGGTTGGCAACACTTTTTTCTCGACGCACCGAAACATGGACTTCTAGGAAATAAGTCTAGTTTAGCATCTAGTAGTTCTTGGGACCCAAAGAAAAATAAAACGAAAAAAGGCACGTACTCATAGAGCGCGCGCTCCGCTTCGCTGCGCGCGCCCGTCGTCCTCCCCCGCGCGCTCTAGGAGTACGTGAAAAAGGAAGAAGAAAAAGAAAAGATAGAATATCTCCCGCGCTAAAAAAGTTGTCCATGCCCGGCCCGTCGACTCCTGCGACGGGCCGGGAAGAAAAAAATAAAAAAATAAGAAAAAGGCGAAAAATCAGGAATTTCTGCGGAACTCAATAACTCGCCAAGGAAGTGGCCAAATTGAAAAAGGATTTTTACTATCGTAATCTACGTAAAAAAAGCCACATCCTGCTGTCCATCTTCATGCGCGGATTTGCTGTTTTTCCAGAGATAGAATCAGTTTTGCTGTTTAGGCCTATTCAGCCCGCTTGCACAAGATCGAATGTAGAACCTGTGGGAATGAGAGGTCATGCCTGCCCTCGTAAATTCTTATGGCCGACCCTTGTGGCTACCTGTTGGGCATAGTGCCGTTGAAATAGAAGGAGGGGCAGCTTGCGCCTGGAAGATTTTGTACGTGGTAGGCCTGTGGCTCCCTATATAACTTGCTGTTTCGAGTTCTCCTTTTCGCCTGCTGTGTCTGTAGATCAACTATTTGGCCTTTTTCCATGCTTCCGCGCTCTATTGCCGCATAAATTTTGCTCTCACCCTATTTCTTCCTCATTTTTCGCCCAGTTGAATGCTAAAAACTGGCGCCGATTGAAACGTGAAGCACATATGACTCGTTTATTCTTGGCTGAATGTGTTGCTTCTTGTTCTAGGGAAGGGAAAACTTTCTCTCCGATCAACCACCCATGGCTAATTCGGGCAACGTTCACAATCCCTGCGTGTCAATTTGGAGAAATTGGCCTCCTGAAACTGAGGTGTATTATTCCCATTGGGCGCTCATCACTTCCACGATTATAAGCTCAGGATCCTGCTGCCAACTGTACTCAACTAGCAGTCGAAAGATTGTGGATGTCATCCCTTTTGTCCATGGAGCAAACCAGCTAGGCCTACAGCTCTGCATCTGCAATGGCGGCATTGAAACGGAAGCATAAATTCAAATTCACGCTGGTACATAACATATGTACAGTATGTAGGTACCAGTACAGGGGTTGTAGTAGCATGATTACATAAGCTGAGTTCAGATAGCAACGTCGACGCCGTAATGCCATGTTCAGATTAGAGACATATGTACCTATGCCCGTATGTGTACGTACACATTGGACGACGTATTATTATTAGTCCGATAAGGCCGTGACGATCCATGCTTTTACATCGGACGTATGTACATCTAAGTATCTGAACGCAACATCATTTCGGCTGATATTCGTTTGCATAGTTCGTGCGTATGGTCTTTCTTTTCCGTTGTTCGTGCCGTCGATGTGCATTTTGCATTGAATGTTTTTCATTGTTACAGGTTGCTCAGCACTGAAATGTCACACCCTGAGCCCATGCGTCATGAGACAACCACACAAAGAGGCAAAGCGACAACGAAAGAGAATTTTTACAACCAGCAAAAACGAACTTCCAACTGGGAATGCTCTTCCATTGCAAAGCGATGGAATTTGACAATTTTACGGAGATAGTATTATACCCTACTACGTGCATAATTATCACGATAGTAATAATAATAAATAAGATAATGCTCATCGTAATGTTGTTTGTGCGTTGAGGCACGAAAATACTGTCAATAATGTGAATTTTCGCTCAAGAAATAAATTATTTTGTGTACTGGTTGCAATTTTTGACAAGTTTTGTAAAAAAAATGTTGATCAAAAAGCAAAGAAAAAGAGGAGTCCACGACCGATTGTAAGACGAAACGACCGGCGCCACACAGTCGTCACAGACCCAAGGAAGTGGAATTTGTCAGAGAAAAGTAGCTTGTTTATAAAATGCTAAATTTCAAGGCGAGTTCGATAGCGAGGTTGTATCCGTGGAAAATTGATTAGTAAAGTTTTAATAATAGGGCCTAGAAAAGAAGAAGAAACAAATCAGAAAGAAGAAGAACACACAAGCATCGCGTTTGCACGCTCGGACAACTTTCCTTTCACGATATGCTTGGACTAGAGACGAAATGAGCCAAGAATTTTCGCCAATCAAGATCGAATCCTCTGATTCTGATGTGGAAGAAGGCGAATTGGAGGAGGCGGTAATTCAGACGGATCTCGGCACCAAAATGGCTACGCTGTGCGATATTTGCGCTGCCGTAAGATGGCGCTATCGCTGCCCCAACTGCTCCTGTCTGAGTTGCAGCCTCAAGTGCTGCAAAGAGCACAAACTTTCGTTCGGATGCGACGGGAAAAAGCTAAAATTCGGAGGAGGCGGCCGTTTTCTTCCCAAATCCGATCTCAACCAATCAGCTGTGGAGCAAGACGCTCGCCTATTGGACGATGCCGCTCGCGTTTTGGACGCCTGCAAACGGCTCAGCGACAAGCAAATGCCATCGATGAAACGCGATGCGTCTGGGCTGACGAAAGAGAATGTTGTAGAGTTTACTTCGCGAATGCCCCATAGGCAGCGGGTAGGCCTTGTGCAGGCGTGCAAAAATCGAAAGATTTTCCTGCGCTATCAGCCTATTGGATTGGAGCGTAGTTTGCAGAATCAAAGCCGCTACAATCCACACGCAGATACGATTTTCTGGACGTTGGAACTGACTTTTCTGAGCAGAAAAGGCCAAAGTATGATAAGAATTCATCGAATACCGGAAAGCCTCCGTCTGTGCGCCTTGCTCAGTCAATTTCTGCTGGAAAATAAGCGGAAATTGCTGGAAATCTCCCCTGAAGACAAGGAGGCGTTGCAGGCTTTTCACAGCTGTTTTGCAGAACTGGAAAACTTGAACGTTTTTTTGCGATTAGATTGTCGCCTACCGATTTCCTCGGCGAAAGAAGAGAAGAAAGGTGCGGAGACGAAATCGTCGGCTGCTGCTGCGCTGGGTGGGCGCTTTGTCGCACTGGATTTGAACAAGACACTGAGGGAGAATTTGAGCCAATCGCTGCTGGTCGAGTTTCCTCGCCTTTGCGTCGTCGCCCCCTATCGATTGAACGTGCCGGATCTGTTTCCACAGGTAGATCGGGACGCCTTAAACGAGCTGATAAAGAAGCTGTCGACTGAAAGACACCTTGTTTCGTCGGTGTATGCTCATTATGTGCAGCGGGGGCAAGCAGCCAGAGGCGGCCGGCTAGGCGGTAGATTCCGCCGAGGTAACTACCGTGGTGGTGGATTACGCCGAGGTGGTAATAGCCATCGTGGCGGTGCAAGGAGCTTCGCGACGAGGAGAGGATCGGTTAACCCGCCCGCCAGAGGAAGATTAGGAGCTGGTAGTAGGGGAGGAAGGGTTATGATGATGGGTCGCGGAGTGATGATGCATTTTATGCCCGTTTCCCAATGGCGAGGAAATCGGGGAATGAGAATGCCGCCGCGTAGGGGAGGTGTTAACCTGCCCTGTGGTCGAGGAGGTGTTAGATGGATGCGACCAGAAGGGGTTAAGCCGCCGCTTTTGATGCCGCCGCCGCCTCCTGTGCGACAACAGCAGAGAAGGACGAGGGTGTTCTTTTCCGATTCAAGATTGGTCGAAGTTACAGAGAAGCCAGTGGCGTCTGAATCGGCTGAAGCGAAAGGGAAAGAGACGTCTGTCTCTTCTGGTTCAACCGGGAAGGTTGAGGTTGCAAGCGCGACTGAGAAGCAAGAGGCGGAAACTTTGCCGCCTCCTGTCGTGCAAATTCCGAAGAAGAATTACATGGATGTGTTGGGCTTTGACCTGTCTGATAACGAGTTGCTCTCTGACACTGAAGACTGATATTTGTTATTTATTTTCGCTTCTGATTATCAGTAAAGTTATTATTGGCTCTATTCATTGCTGTTGATCGGTGTGAAAGGTTGGTTGCCTGGGCCGTTCATTTGGCTTATCGTTTACGTTCATTTCTCACTTTTGCTCCATGTGTACATGAACTGGAAGGTCACTGAAGGTTGTGTGTCCGTATTTATGTCGTGGATGCATCTCGAAAGCGCACCCATAATGACCTTTTCAACTGATCCAGCTAGTATTATGATGAGCTTTATGGTTGACCATAGGCCGAGATTGTCACTTTAGACTATTTTGGGCCGGCGTACACTAAGGATTGGTTGCGTGCGTGGAAGAGCCAATCAGGATGGCGCTGTGGATTTGTGGCGTGGTGACGGGCTATGTGTTCTGGTCGTTATTCCTCAACTTTGGGGCGATGATTTGGTTCTATCCGCTCAATGAGCTGGAAGTTACAGGTAGATAAATCCCTCCAGCGTGAGTTCTCTTATGAGCCCTTGCCCGTGCTGCGAAAAATAGAAGCCCAACCCTGTCGAATTTTTCTTCGCGTTTCACATATTTTTCCTTTTCCTTGTTTTCTATTCTGTAGTACATGTGCAGCACGGGCAATGGCTTTCAGAAACTCGTTGGCTGGAGTAGTATCATGAGTACGGTACACAGTGCCTATTTTGTGTTGTGTGTGTCTCCCGCTGTTATGGAAGTTCAAGTTGGACGGCTTTGCGCAATATAGGCACAGAGGTGTCGGGGGGTATGCGTGGTTTGCTTTGCTTGTTGCAGGTTACGAAGCATTCGTCCTCTGCATACTCTTACCTCCGCTGTTGTTGGAGTTGAAGTTCGCCCGATGGCTGCTGACGTCACGCTTTGGCAGCTTTCTCCTGCAGTTATGTAGCGTGGTTGGCATAGCGTCCTTTCAAGCGCCCACCACTTTGCAGCGACTCTGTCTACTTGTTTTCGGTTCTGCCGCCGCTTTGCTCAAGTTTGCCCTTGGTATGTTCTACTGTACTGTACGCACTACTGTGCATAAGCGTGATATGTAGTGTAACGTACCGCGTACGGTATGACGATATGCGGCAACTTAAGCAACTGCTTTGGTCGCGAATGAATGAATGAAAACCGCTGGCCTGGTAATAGGTGGCCGGAATTTCCCAGTCTGTCCGAAATACGTACTCCCTGACCCCCACTACTATTTTGCGCATTATTTGCAGATCTTGCCACTGGCTCTCTGTTAGAGCGAAAGCACCAACTCTGGTCCTACACCTTGGGTCTGCTCTCTCTGCTGGTAGCCCGTATTTGGTACGTGACTATGGACCCATCCTGGAATGATCCTCTGTCCAACGGTGCTGTGGCTGCTCTGGCCCTAGGCAACGCTCTCATTTCGCCCTTATTCTATTCCTATTCTTCTGGCAGCAGTCACGATAGTACTTCGTCCAGTGAGGGAAACTATTATACTCCGTCCAAGCAGAGCAGACGTCCAATGAAGGGTAGTGCTAATAAAGAATCGCAGAGAGCGTCTGGAGTAATTTACAGCCTACCGTTTGGAGTTGGACTGGGCAGTTTGCTCTACCTGTTACATTTCGTCTTTGGGGAGGTGTCAGTGGTATGCAGGTGGAGCGTGAGGGGATATCCGGACTCTGGACCCAGCCCTTTGCCCTGGGGGATCAGCGTGTTTATCGCCCTCACTCTGGGACTGTACGCGTCGCGATGTCGCGCTCTTTTGCGCTATTCGACGATATTGACTGTGGTGGCTACGGGCGCGTTTTGCGCGCTTTACAAAATGCCGGCTTGGAACGGTTTTGCAGCGGGCCTACTGTTAGCTATGGTATGCATGGCGTGGTGGCCCGGATTTCTGAGTTTGCTGGCCAGATGCGAGAAGAATTTGGGCCGAGTTCTTTTTCTTCGCCATGCTGAGCTATTTGCTGAACATTTTCTACAGCGTCTGGACGGTGGCCTATAACTTTGTACCTGGAGGAACGTATACGAGGGAGTTTACAGGTACAGTACGTGATGATAATACGCGTATTCATTGCAGCGCAGTGAAAGGTCACTGGATTTGTGCGCATGCGTTTCGCATTGATTCGTTTGCTTGCGTCAAACCACAGACAGACATTTACGGATAGCGTATGCGTAGTTTGTACATGGCGGGCAAGATTGATGGCGTATTCACATTGGAAGGAAGTGCGCCCGACGTACGTCCGGCGCATCCATGACTGTCCATATCTTTTACCTGTGTCGAGCCCGAGCCCCGATGTGAATGGGCCATAAGACCTTACACTAATTGTAAGACGTGCGTCTGACGGGTGTGTGCTTCAGGCCTCAGTATCGGCTTCATCATGACAAGCATCTACCTCGCTTTCTGGTTCCATAGAAACTCGCAATATCTCCATGACACCTCAGAACATCTAGCTTTTCTCGACGAAGAGAAGCGGGTTTCCCATAGTGAGGACGGATGGGCTTGGGACAGCCTGAGATGGCGTTTACTGCTGTTGCTTCTGTTGGCCTGTGGGGGTATGGGTCGGCGCTACGCGAATTATAAGCCAGGGATAGGAACGGAGAAAACTACTAGCCATCTGACGGCTATGGCATGGACCTACCATTTTGGATATGACAATCAAGGTAACAGTAGGGAGGCTGGACACGTGATAGTGTGCAGGATGATTCGGGCCAATAGTTTCTGCTTGGAAAGGCAAATTGGTTTCGTATTTTACCAGGGGGAAGTTTTGCTATCGTATTGTGTGCCTTTTCGTCGCTACTATCCACAAGTTGAGTTGTCATTGAGCGTTGCCGCTGGGTCGTCCCTTTTTCTTTTCAGATCGTCATTCCTGGGTGAACTCGTAACATTTCTGTGATGTTTCGGCTGGCCGTAATATAGAAAGGTTTGGGGCAATCTGAAGAGAAAGGCAATCTTACGTTATGCTCAATTTTAAATTACAGCTCAACTTGTGAATGTAGCCAAAGAAATGGCAAGCGTGGAGTGCTGCGAACCCCGAATTGTCCCTGGCCCAAATTACCCTGAAACATCCTATAATGTTATTGTGAAATAAGGTACGCAGACCGGTACCTTCATCATAATTTTTCCTTTCCTACGTTGTGATAACCTGCGTTAGCACATGTGTTGTAGGTTGGCCAAGTTTGGAGCGTAGCGCTCGCCTCATGACAGAGCTACGCGCGGACGTTATCGGTCTATGTGAAACGGACAGTAGCAAGGCGTTTATGGGAAGCAAAGATCTGACCACTTGGTTCGCTGAGCGCCTGCAGATGTATGCGGATTTCGGCCCATCCACCAAAGATCACACGTGGGGCTGCATGCTGTCGTCGCACGATCCGATCAATAACTCCAGGCATCATCTGTTGCCATCACCAGAAGGTATGACGGGTATAACTGTTTGGTGTGTTATGTATTTATAATAGGGGCTTTTATTCGTCTTTTTTCGTGCTTTTCAGTGCGTTTTTGATTGGTGCAGGTGGGGTTACCGCTCAAAAAACGCACTGAAAAACAGACGGGTCACTTCGCGATCACCCACAACTCGTAGCGCAAGTAGCGAATAGCCTATAAAAGGGCCTCGAAACTTCTCAACTAATTTTGATGGGCTTGGGCTGAAACGTCAGAAGCTCGACTGTCATAATTTCGCTACACGAAACTCAAGTACCAAAAGTGGTCCTCAATTGGTTTTTTCGGTCATATTTATTTCTTTCTTGAATTTTTCAGGTGAATTGGCACCGGCGATAAGCGCCACTCTGGCGTTGCCCGACTCGAGGCGATTGGGCGTGATTGTGGTGCACACATGCAACGATCGAGACGACCTCGATCGCAAGCTGCAGACGCAGGAGTTGTCAAAGTTGGCGCGTGAGTTCGAATCGCAATGGATACCGGTCATATTTCTGGGCTACGTCACTTCCAAACCAGGAAGCAGAGATTACAAG